>CAVNYN010207977.1:13278-36402 GCA_963692815.1 Nyctanthes arbor-tristis | reverse complement strand
TTTTATATTACAAGAATATGGTAACAGTGGCAATCCGCAAAAATTGGCAAGAAGATATTAGATATAACGTATTACTATGTTCAACAACGCCTTGGACTTGAGCAAATATGCCATGACTTTCATGTTAACCAACATATACTGATCTCGAAATGCCATCTATGTAAACATTGTTTAAAATAATTATTTTGCATTTTTTCCTAAATTCCGTATTTATTTGCATATCTTACATTCATGTTCCCATAATACGATTTTTGCTCATAAAAAACATGCTTGTGTAATAAGTATTGCTAAAATAAGTGCAGAGAACAAACTATCTCGTTTGACAACAAATGTATGATAACCTAATTATGACTTAAGTATTTGCTAAAATAAATGCAGAGGACAAACTGTCACGATTGACAACAAATGTATGATAACCAAATTATGACTTAAAGTGCAAGTACCTTGAACAGATTTCTCAAAGTTTTTTCAGCTGTGAAATAAAGCCAGAGTTGGGAGAAATGACTGGTCTTTTTCTCTTCACGCATTCCAGAGCTTCAGATAAGCTCATCCCATTCTTCATCATCAGATAAGCAACGACTGTGGTCACACTGCAAGGTGAAACAAATAAATTAAATTCAAAGAAAACACCACTGAATGCTTCTTCAAGGTAAAAGTTTTTAATGAAAAAGCAGTATCAGGAATAAAACGTAGAAATCAAAGAGAAAAATATTGCAATTCAAAACGTAGAAATCAAAGAGAAAATTATCGCAATTCAATCATTCAGTCTTCCAAACTCTTCTTCTCAATATAAACGATCGGTTTAATGACAGCTATGATCCTCCTTTCATATATACCTTTTCTTTTCTAACCAACCTATTTATCATGTAACTCACTGCAGCATCAGTAGGCTCAATTTTGGGAAAAGGATGTCTTAAAACAAGGAGAAGAGTTGGAAGAAAGGTAAAATTTTCGCAATGATAATTAGGTTGAAAGTCAGTGGTGTTATAAAAGGTTCAAGAAAGGCTTGCGAAGGTTGCAATGCTGAGATGATAATAAGATAAAGACGCAAAAGAAAAAGAGAACCTACTCCAGAACTCTCTACTGAGCCCAGCTACTCTATCAAAATTATGTAGGCAGACAAGCTTTCGTGATCAAACATACTAGCAGTCCAAGAAAAACTGAGAGCATTGCACCCTTGGATAATGTTGCTTGCTTATTATCATAATTGAATTCCTTTTTCTATTAACAGTTAACATGAGTTTTGCATCTTGTAAGTACTTTTAAAGTAAAATTTATGACAAACTGACACGGGTACAGAACGCATTCTTAAGTTCTAGAGACAATATCTAGGACTATGTGCAACTTATTTGTTAATAGCACCAGAAATATAAATACACGGTCCAATCTATGTTCCAACAACAATAACTTAATGCTTGAACAAAATGACAAGGGATTCACTTCAACTGCACTATCCATTTGCAAGAAAATAATTCCCGGGGTTCCAGGAGGATTCTGAGTCCAATATTAAAAATTGACAAAGACGAGAAAGAAATAGGTGCATGCACGGCAAGTAGCAATATTTTGGGACAAAAGCTATTATTTCGCCGTATCCACCAACTGTTTCTGACGCATTGTATTGGCTAATACCTAATAGAACCTCGATTGGCCAATACAATGCAAGTACAGTGGAATATGGAATAGCTGATTTACATACTTAAGGTACTGGGCTAGTTCATAACAAAACAGGTGAAAACTCAACTTTTTGAGGTTTTTGTCCTGCTAAGAAAACTTGACAAAATCAGTAAATAAGCTTTACACCCGTCACTCTTTAACTTAATGCAATTAGGTTGCATATTAAGTAAAAGCTTGTAACAGACCCCTTTGAAAGTTTTAGATAACATAGTCATTAATGTAACTCATATTTAGAGGGCTTCTACTTTTCCATGATAACTAAACTTAAGATAAATTGTAGAAGTCTGCTAACACTACAAGGACTTTTTTAATTTTATTTTTTATTTTTTATTTTTTCTGAATTTCAACCTAGTGATAGGAAAAATCTTTTAATATCCACAAAGATAGTAAAAACAACCTGTAACTTGAAAATACTTCAAAAATAGATTGAAATAAACAGTGTAAAAGCATACCTTCGGGATTTTCCAGCAAAGCAATGTACCAAAACACCACCACCTGTCGTTTTAGCTTCTTCAATAAAATTGAAACACTCGCTAAAGTACTGTGATATATCTGCATTTTCTCTATCCATTACTGCTTGAATTCAGAAAGAACATCACAAATAAGTAGTTTCACTTTAGGTAAAACATTTCCGTATAAAAAGACCAAGAAATTCAAATGAGGTCCCTCATTATGAAGTTGGCATAACATGTGGTAAAAGCACCAGTCTGAAAGATAGAAAATTCTAAACGTTAAAATGGTGGAAGCAAACAACCTTCTAAGAGATAGAGTGATCTGAAAATGGCAGTAAATATTTACAGATACTCACTTAACTTCTGAGTTAAATCTACATATCACTTTGCAAACATCATAATTAAATGATCCTTCTATCTGTTTGGCAACCAATTATAATTCGTTCCCATTATAATCAAGTAAGGTGTTAACTTTTAAGGTTGACACCTCACATAGATGTAATGGACCCAATCATATCCATCCATGTGAAGTCTCTCAACATTTGTGGAACAGACCCTTAAATAACACAGTTGCTTTTATAATATCTGCTCCAGTAATTTTTCTTTTTACCGGGAATTGTCTTGTATATAAAATCATTTGGATAAGCTGGGGACAGTGAATGAGCTACCGTCAATATGTGTCTGATATTCAAGCTTTTCAAAGCACTCTTGTTATTGGCAGCTCCAAGTGAGCCCAAATAAAGACCCTGAGGAAGTATAGAAAGAATATAATGAGGATGACATTAAAAACTAAAATCACCAGCTCAAAGTAAATTACCTCTTCAATTTTGCATGGAATATTATCCTCTCTAATAATTTTTGTTGCTTGCATAACATGCAGCAATGCTGCAATGCGTTCCTTGAAGATGGCACTATCCATTTCTAAAGTGGAGAACTTCTATAGTTTTTACTCTCTTTCAGTATAATACTGAAGCAGCAGAAACCAACAACCTTCAGATACAAAGTACCACGAACAACCTGAAATAAATGGAAAATTCAAAAAGGTTATACATCTCAAATTCAAATCCAAGAAAAAACGATTAATCTTCCAGCTACTAAAACACATTCTCCTTCGAGGACACACTACAGAATTCTCTTCACATAGTTTTGTCTGAACAAGAGTAAGTTTCTGATTACTCCATTTCATGTAAGCTTGCACAAAAGTTTAAAATCTCACTGATTTTAAGTTACCGTATAAAGAACATTCATCCATTAGTTAAATTGTTTCTTTCTCCATAAGTTATTTAATGGTCTCCTAAATAGAGTTTCATGTCTATACATCTATACATAAGTATAAACCAGGCGCTGTCATATGGTATCCAGCAAGAGCGGTTGCCCGCTCTTCCGATCTGGTCGTCCTTATTACTGTCCCAAGTTGTAGAGTCAAGCATAGATTGACGTAAACAAAGTCCGAGAACCTAGAAGAAGAGAATGGCGATGAACTAGACTACCTTGGAATTGGATATCGCCTTCCCGGGAATTGATAATTATATAAATCTGAAATGTGAATTACCTTGTAGAAATCGCTGCAACACGATCGGTACCAAAAGGTGATGAATAAAAAGTATCCCTCCAAATTGTTCCCCCTTCTCCAAAATCCTCTGATTTGTGCTCAATCAAGATCGGAAGAAAACGCTTTCCCCTTCCCGACTTTGGCAGTTTCCGCTTTCTAGTCTTCAACCACCCACCATCTTTACCCGCATTTGGCTAGCCCACTTCAATGTGCCAATGGAGAAGTCAAAGGTTAAAATCGTAGAAACATTTAGAGTAAATGAGATGGGACCCACCATCAACCAAACTTGGTCGAATTTGATCTCCTCCCAATCTCTGGGGTTGTATCCCCCATAGGGCTGAGCTGGCGGACCAGTGTGGCCAGCCAGCTGGGAGTTTTTTTTTTTTTCAAAAAAGCCAATTTGAAATTCCAAAAACGCGTGTTTGACCGTCCCCGACCCAAATTCATTCTGCTCGCTCCCTCTCTCTCTCTCTCTCTCTCTCGGACCAGTGTGGCCAGCCAGCTGGGAGTTTTTTTTTTTTTTTTTTTAAAGCCAATTTGAAATTCCAAAAACGCGTGTTTGACCGTCCCAGACCCAAATTCATTGTGCTATCTCTCTCTCTCTCTCTCTCTATTGCGCCGGGTCTCCCTCTCTGGTCGACTTACCACATCTCCGGCAAGGCTAGAAGCCGGACGGCTTGCACACAACCAACGGAGAATCCCAACCCTAGGGCAACCCGCCCCAAATCCTCACGCTCAAACCCACAAGCCATTGCATTCGCCATTTCCAGTCCCAAATCGCAAGCGATAGTTTAAAAAATAAAATCCAAAAGTGCAGAGCAAAGCACAACAATAAATTTAAAAAAAAAAAATGGATGTAAGTAGCCATTGCATTCGCCATTTCTAATCCCCTTTCACAAGCATGCAAAAACAAATTTAAAAAAAAAAAAAGCAGAGGCACTGCCAATTTACAAGACCGCCATTTATGGAAGTAGGCAACTTCCATAACTTCAAGCCAAATTACAAGGCCGACCATTGTGACCCACTGTTGAGCTCGCTACCGAGTGATTTTGTTCGATCCGGCCACTTTGCTTAGTCCTCACTGTTTACCAGACGCCAGTTGGGGACAATCGACTTCGGGCGGGGGCGACTTGAAGGGCTTCTGCTTTCCGGTGGACAGAGAGAGCTCAACGGTAGGTTAAGAGTGAGAGAGAGATGTCGTTTGTAGGTGACGATTTGGGGTTTTGAGAGGATATTCAGTCTGGCTGCTTCTCGTCGCCAGAAACGCCGGTTGTGGTGGTCGCTGGTGAAGTGGCGGCCTTTAGACAGAGAGGGAGCGGCTCGAGGGTTTGGACTTTGGAGAGAGAGATGTCCTGCCTGGTGTTTCTGAAATAAATGAGTTTTCAAAATTTTTTTAATTGCACACCGGCTTGCCACGTCAGCGTGCCACATCAGAGTCTGCGGGATATCCCAGACTCTCGGAGGAGATCAGGACTCCAAACTTGGTGGAATAAAGCAAGTGTGCAAGAATAATCCCCACAAGACAGTTGTTGATTATGTGGGGTAAATTATAAAAATGGCTAAATTTATATGGCCCCAGTACGAAATATTTGTTGTTGGTTTTTTTCATAGTTTTGATCACCTATTTTTATGTGGGTAGATTTCTTACATGGCATGTCATGTAACATATTATATAAGAGGGGACATAGCATGCCATGTAAGAAGGGGTAGACTTTAATCTACCCATATGAAGGTAGATGATCAAACCTAGTTTTTTTCCCCTCTTCCTTCCTTTCTTTCTTTACTTTTTTTTTTTTAAATTATACCTGAATGGGTGGGAATTTCGCTCCGCTCTCATATATTCCCTTTGTATCATAGTAATAACTAATAACAATAAATACTCAACAAAAAATTGTTAAGTGGTTGCCAAAAAAAAGTTAAAATTAAATAAATTATCATTATTCTAAAAATATTTAAAAAATGAAAATCCATAAAATAAATAAAATAAAATAAAAACAATATTAATACTTTTCTCTACACTTTGCGACCAGGTAATATTATGTAATATCAGTTGTGCTTAATATTAGTTTAGAAGGAAAATCGTTGTGAAATTGAATGATAAGTGAAATTAAATGTATGAATAAAAAACCACTTGATTTAACTTACTATATAATAATAACATGTTGATATAGTTTGAAACATAATCTATGTGCAATACAGGAGAAAAATAATTCAAAATTATTTATCGCAATACCCACGCATTAATCCTTTTTTTTTCTTTCTTGAAATGAATACCCACATATTACTAACACAACTGAAAAAATATACTCCCTCTATCCCATAAAAATAGTCTCAGTTTTCTTTTTTATTTGTCCTAAATTATTGTCTATTTTTTTTAGTTAGTTTTTTAATTTTTTATGTGCTTATATTTAATATACATTGATATTAACAAATATTAAAAAATAAGAACTAATAAAGATAAATAACAATTAAATGAAAGGGTATATATTAGGAAAAATGTTCATAAATTCCATTTTTCCAAGAATATTAAGAGCGTGTTTTATTATCAAAGTTAAATAACAGAAAATGACTTTTTCCACAGAAAATGACTTTTCCACTTAAATTTCTACTTTTGTGTGTTTGATTAACATTATATATTTTTTTTTTGCGGGAAGACATTTTTCAACTTTTGGACCACATTTTCCTCAAAATCAAGGAAAATATTTTTCTATGGGGTGTAACTTTTTTGCTTTCTCAGTAATTCACACGTTTTCTCTGAAAAGTCATTTCCAATCAAACACTTTGCAATTTATTTTCTATAGATCGGAAGAGCACACGTCTATATATTAATTAAAGGAACTAAATTATCACTCTTGTGTTGCACGAGAAGATACTAAATCAAATTATATCTAACATTAGTACGAAATATTAAGTAATATATAATTAATTATATTGGACTATAATGTTTTGATTATCTTGCTGTTAACTAATAGTTACTATGTGATTACTTGATATGGAATGTTATTAAGTGACTTTAATAGGAGTTGCAAAAAGACCCGACAAACTCGATATCCACGGGTACCCGATCCTGCTAAGATAAGGAGTAGCCGACTAAATAGGTAATTCGGTCAGAGATAAGATAAAAAAATTCGACCTGGTTTAACAATGTACTGAGAAAGGGTATGATAATTTTTACTCGTATCCGGCTCATTTACCCTTTTTTGGACAAAAAATAAAAATATTTACTAAAAACTCTAATGGTTTAAAAAGTAAAAAGATAATAAAACTTATCAAGAAAGCTCAGTAATTTCAATTGTAATTTTAATTTTTAGAATACTATTTAATAAACAAAAAATGAAAATAGAAATATATAAATATATTTCAATTAGCTAATAAATGGGTAATATGAATTACATGTACTAACCCTTTCTTGACCCGTTTCCGATTTAAGTAGGGATGAGAAAAAAATTGATACATATGTTAACAGGTGTAGCATACCCGATCCCGACCCAACCCCTTGTCATTCTTATATCTCAGGAAATTAAACATTTTATTTTTCTCATTGACTGTACTGTGAATTTTGTAAACTATAAAACATTAATTAAACTACATTTGTCATATACAAAAGAAGTAACGTAATAATTAACAACTCGATTTAAAAGCATATAAATAATAATTAAAAATTAATGCATCAGCTAAAGATTAAATAGTTTAATACAAATTACGAAATACTTCTTAGATAAGATATGTATATTAAAAAAATTTTAAATTAAAAAATTAAAAAAATTAAATATAAATTAATCTAACAAAATATTTAAGAAGATAAGATACATCCAACAAAATTTTTAATCAAAATATTTGAAGATAAGAATAAGAATAGATAAGTATCATAATTCCTAACTAATTGAAAAAATAGAGAAATATTAGTATGCGGTATATATATAGATTAGTATGCGGCACCTTTGTACAGTAATTTTCCCGCCGAAAGTTTGTTAGGATACTCTTTTTCGACATTTTATATTATATTACGGTAACTTGTGCGGTATTTTAAATTTTTCAAAATTTTTAAAATTTTCTATTATATTTTGCCTTATCCATTTAATAACTAATAGATAATTATCATCATTTAATTTTTTTAAATAATTGATAAATTTGATTATCCAATTATCTAATCTAACTGATGGATAAGTGTACATATCCTCGAAAGTCGTAGTTTATAATTAAAAAATTAAACATTTATATTTTTAGTTTTAAGTTAAATAAAAATTATAATTGTAGTTTTTTCTTAATTTTTCCTTGTTCGAATCTATATGTGTGTGTGTGTGTGTGTATATATATATATAAGGAAAGTAGTTGCGGTACAGTTGTACCAAAATTTCCCTCCAAAACTGCACTTTGGAAGGATATTTTACACTTTTTAACTTCGTTGTGGTAATTTTTGCTGTCATATATATCTTTATTGTTTTAATTTAAATTGATTTGATTATATTTGGTTGTTCTCATTTAATTTTCCCTTATATTCTTCTATATTCAAGACAAGATTATGGTTTTATGATAATCTGACTGTATTTAAAATTACTGATCGACAGATAAGTTCTAATTTTATGGATTAATTTATATTCAATGTTTTTTAATTTTTTAATTAAAAATTTTTAATATTATATATATCTTATCTTATCTAAGAAGTATTTTGATTTGCTTAGATTTGATTGTTCTAATTTAATTTTCCCTTATCTTCTTATATATTTAAGACAAAATTCTAGTTTTATGATAATCTTGTTGTATTTAAAATTGTTGGCCAACGGATAGGATTTAATTTTAAGGATTAATTTATATTCAAAGTTTTTTAATTTTTAATTCAAATTTTTAAATATTATATATATATTATCTTGGAAGTATTTCGTAATTTATATTAGAGTATTTCACTTTTAGCTCATGCATTAATTTTTAATTATTTTAATATGCTTTTAAATCAAGTCGTGTTATTATGTTACTTCTTTGTATATAATAAAAGAGAAAAATAGTTATAGAGAAAAAAATAAAATGTTTAATTTTCTAAGATATAAGAACCACAATAGGTCGGGTCGGGATCGGGTAGCTACGCCTATTATCCTATCAATCAAAATTTTTCTCCCATCCCCATTTAAATCAAGGACAGGTCGGTGACGGGTTGGTACAGATAACTCATATTGCCTTTTTATTGGCCAATTTATATATATATATTTATATTTTTTTATTTTCATTTTTTGTTTAATAAATAGTGTTAACACCACTAAACTAAAATCGCAATTGCAATTACTAAGCTTTCTTGATAAATTGAAAACGTTAGAATTTTTAGTAAATATTTTTATTTTTAACAAGAAATGGTTAAACATATCGGGTATGAGTAAAAATTATGATGACCTTCTCCGGCTTATTATTAAGTTGGGTCAATTTTCTTTATCTCATTCAAACCTAATTACCCGTTTAATTAGGTATTCTCCATCTTAATGGGATCCGGTACCCGTGGGTATCGAGTTTGGTTTATTTTTTATTTTTTCAATCTATACTAAGGTCACATAATAATGTTACATATCAAGTAAGTACATAACAACTATTAATTAACAAAAAATATAATCAAAATATTACAGTTTAATGTGACTAATAATACATTATTTAACATTTCATACTAATATAATCAGATATAATTTAATTTAGTATCTTTCCGTACAACGCACGGGGTGAGAATCTAGTACTAATAATTACGATTAATTTTCTTTGAAAAGCATATGTCATATTAATTTATATATCATTTTCATGTTGTCTCGCTTTATTGGTTTCGAATAAAAAATAATTTTAGAGTACATTACATGGCTCAACTAATAATTGTTTCTACATAAGGTGATAATTTGTAAAGATTAAATTCTTTTGAGAACGCAAACTAATAGATAATCATGTGTATTTTTTCTTTTTTTTCTTTTTAATTCGGACGGGAGAAAGCATCTCCAGAGTCGATCATTCATGAGCTAAAGAATCATAATTTTCCTGGAATAATTTCGTTATAAAGTAATGTAAACATGCTAGCTGTTGTCCCGTTGATGTCACGTTCATCATCATAAGCCTAATTATTTATTTAATCTTTGTAATTATGTTCAATGAACTCGGTGCAAGAATATAAAGGTGAGAGCTAAACTAGTTAATCATATCAAGATTATAGTAAATAGAGTACTCTAAACCAATAAACAACCCACATATAAGATTTGGGGTCTGATTTTAACAATAAATTAAGCCTTTGAATCCACATGATTGTCACTTGAGGTTGGAGTATGATAGTCTTAGAATACCATTATTTTCCCCTAAGGAAGGTTTAATTTGAAATCTAGCCATCCTTAGAGGTATTTGATAATTTTGACTGGTTTTATTTGGAGTTTTTGAAGTGTTTTATAAATTTAATGTCACGACGGATTATTATAGATCAGGTTGAGACAGCCTTCAACTAGTTACCGTACAAGTTAATTTCAAGCCACAAAAGTAATAGTTCAATGCCATTATTTATGTGCAGGAAGTACAACTTAAACGGCTCCTTACTTACAAATTTTTCTAAGGAAATTGATCACGCTCCAATGTCTCACATGACAGCCACTTAACAACAGTAGCCCCATACATCAAGCTCTAGAAATGGAGTCTGATCAATTTCTTTAGAAAAATTGCCCTACTTGGGCCTTGAATGTAGTTCATATAACGAACTATTTTGTTAATAATAGTTGTTATTCATTTTATTTTGTCAATACTAAAATTCAACCAGCATTAACATCAATAACATCTAAACTGCTTAACTCGTACGCCAAATCAGACCAAAGAAAGGAATATTTATCAAAATTCAATGTGTTGAATTGGATTTAAAAATGCACCAAGTTGTAGGCCGGCAATATAAAAATTATTCTCGTGTTGCACGCACGGGTGAGAATCTTGTGGCATATAAATTGTCACTAACATAATGTACGTAGTGTGATTTGTTAGTTACAAATAAGGAGAATTTCGTCTAGTAAGTAATTTTTTAATTTTTCTTCCATGAAAGTATTTTATCAATAGTAAATTAAATGTAATATGTGAATTGTAATTTCTTAAAATATGATATACAAATTCTAAATATATTATAAACTTAGTCTGTATTTCGTTAATTTTCCTTAAAAAACTTATAAAATTTCATATTATTGTTTTTTAAATAATTTGAAAAGTATTCTTCCCGTGTAACACACGGGTGAGAATCTAGTTTAATTAATAAGAAAATATTTTCTTTTCAAGTAAATTTCATACTTACAATCAAACGCACCCTAATTAGACTTTCTTAAATTATATGAAAAATGATATGAGACTATTTTTATAGAACAGAGGGAGTATATTTAAATCCTGATATTGTCACGCCCCAACTAATTTTATAATATTGTTGAATATCTTATATTAATTAACAAATATCTTAGCGGAAACTTTAATACAAATAGTATTAAAACGAACAAAATGATTTTGTCTTGGTAAGGCTAACTATTCAAAATAACAAGTTGTTATATTATAAAGAATCTGTAAAACTTAGTTTTTTAATAAAATGCAAAGAATACAACAAGTTGTGTTAATAGAAATATTTCATTACTTACCAAAGCATGCCAAATCATTAGAAAACTTTTATTTTGAAATGTAAACTTCAAACCATTACAATAATTACCTATATAAAGCGTAAAAATATCTATATTATAGAGAGGTAAAAATATCTATATTATAGAGAGGTGAGCATATTTATTAATACAAAAGATATTAAATTCATAGTTGCTTTCGTACTCACTTTAAAGACAGGTTTCCACTACATGCATAATTCTACTCTTGTTTGAAAGCATGTTTTAACATCTGGCTTGCCTTGCTTTTTAAATGTTATAGCTTCAATCATCTACAAAATTGTAGTAAAGGAAGAATAAGTACGAAGTACTCAGTGGGTAACAAAATCCTTTAATTTACTCTTCAATTGAAAGATTTATTTCCAAAAAGATCATTGAATGCACAAAGCTTTTCAATGTACAAGAGGGCCCTATCCTAGTTAAACGGCTACCCATGGTGCGCGCAAGAGTCATATCAATTCAATCATGACCATGTACAATTAAGTGGATCTACAATTAACCCCGATTGAGCGTTACCGAAGTTCCAATTCAAAGCAAATACCACACTAATATTCTATATCCCGGGATCATTGAATATGTCATAGTGTGGGAAATAATTCAAAGCAATTCAATACAAAACGGGTAGAGCAACTAGTGATTCAAATACAATAAATAAATCTTTTTTTGAATGCATCAAATCCATGTTTGTCTCATAGAATACTTCAATTAAAATCATGCTTATCGTATCAAAACATCATAAATGTAAAAAGGGAATCAAAGCATTAGTTACTCACGTTTTGATTTCTCAAAGGCGACTTTAATAATTCCAACGTAGAAAAGTGCCTCCAAAGTCTTGCTATTCCCCAATCAAAGTAAATTTTTAAGTTAGAATCTATCTATATATGGCAAGGAGCCTTTTCAATAGACAAATAGGTATTTTAATGGGTTTTAAGGGTAGTTTCTCCACCATTACTAGATTTGGACGAATTTGGCTAAGGGAAATGGTTTGGAGAAAGCTTGGAAGAATTCTCTACCCTTAAACCCTATTTATAGTTGGCGGGTTTAATTGTTTTTGATAAATCTTTGAGTTCCGCATCGTCAAAATAACAATTAGGTTGTCAATAATCATATTTTAATTCAATGATTGTTAAAATAACAATCATGTTATCAATAAATTTTAGGCATTCGTTTGAGTAATAGTCTTGTGCTTTACAATTGATACAATTCAATTCAATAATCTTATAACCTTTTAGTTGATGAAAATCCAATAAGTATTTAATCATCATTAACATAACGATTACATGCTTAAAATTTTTCGGGATGTTACATATATTCTAAAATATGAACAGTAAATAGAACGAAAAATAAAAATTAAGAAAACTAATCTAAAATTTGAGAAACTTCTTTAAAACCTACGTATATATAAGTTATTTACTGGGTTCGCTATTTTTATTGCAGATCATCATCTTCAACCCGCTAAGATTTGCAATGACGGATACTACAGGGGCCATTCCTGAAAACTTTTTCACATACTAGTGATAGCACGTACAAGGCACGTACCGTATCTATTATGAAATGCAATTTGAAGAATGGATTGCAATATTGGGGAGGAGAATAAAAGCATTAGAAAATAGATTTTATGCATGTACAAGTCTCACCCTTAATGGATTGGATACATTCACATATATATATAGCACTAAAAGTCTAAAACGACACAAAAAATAAATAAATAACGCAAAAAACCCAATGTAATCTTTATTGATGTGATCTAGCAGCATATTTACAATGTTTCACAATTATAAGTAATACATAAATCAACTCGTAAAACATGGTGGTAATATATTGAACTCACCTTCAGCATCTTTCCATAGACTTGCTAACTCATCAGTCCTGTTCTTGGACTTGAAGAATTTCAAGCTTTCATCCCTACATATATTTAGTTTGATTTGCATATCGCGCAATACTTTTGCATCAAATGATAGCAATGTTCTTATTAAATGAGCATATGTCAACATCCGTGGTCATTGCATACAATTCCAAGATCAAACGAGGGTGAAAAGATCAACAATGCAAGTGAAAACAAGGAAAAACATCAAGATGGTAACTAGCCACCAAGTTGTGAACACAATACTATGGGTGCATGCCATGTAAAGCCATTCAAGTGCCACTTCTAACATCCTTCAATACACGAGTAAGCTGCCAAATGATGAAGATGTAAATGTAGACCTACCTTTTACTCACAACATTCTCAAATATTCATTTTTGTTCTAGTAGAAGAAATGTATCAAATTAATTCACTTAATCTAAGTTCTCTCAAAAAGGCTATCCATTGTTAAAACATAGCAAATAATTTTTTTTTTCTATATTGATGTGATTTATTATTCAACTGAACCATAATGCTTATTCATCAAAAGACAAATGCAATAGGTAGTATTATCCCATGACATATCACAAGCTTCCTCACCAACTTCCAGGCATAAAAGAAATGCATCCTATAAATAAGTATGAAATTCCATTCTTGTACTTGTCTCTTGAGTTTCTTCTTCTAATAATCTTCAAATTTAACTACAGCTTTCCATGAATTCTATCTAAAGTTACAACACTATAGAGTCTTAATTCTTTTGCTTTTCACTTGCAAATGTACATGCTTGATACATAGTATGGAACGCAAATCAATTATGTAAGGTCAACTAACCTAAAGTACAATGGTAAAGTGGGGGTAGGAGGCAATACCTTGAGTTATTGAATAGCAAAAAGAAATGATGCAAGAAAGTAGATGACGAAGTCTATAAGTCCAAAAGTGGTTGCATAACGAGCTAGAAAAATACTTCTTCATCGTTAACTTGTTTCTTAACAAAATTCATAACTAAAGTCCCCAATCAAATGCTCCTTCTTTACCCATTTGGCTTTAATACAGAAAAAATTTGCACCTCTTCTTTCCATGCTTCAATAATTAATGATTAACTTCTCTACATAACGATGAAGAAAGTCGAAAATACCAGGTTGCAAGATCGGAAGAGTTCACATAAAGGCAAGTACTCAAAAATTAAAGCTTGTTCTCAACATAACACACACTCTCTCTCTCTCTCTTCCGATCTTCTCTCTCTCTCTCTCTCTCCCCAAAGAGTAAACCCAATTTAGGTTTTTTCTTTATGTTCTTGCAAATGGCATATATCATGGATCATTACTATACTTGCGTTAATGATCAAAGCTACATATGGTCTCCTAATTTCTAGGTAAAACTGTTGATATCTTGATTCTCGATATCTTCTAAGCATCTAATATTGTTGTTGTGGATGGTATTTCCCGTACCCACATCCAACATGATATCCATGACCTTCACATTAATTTGAAACAACGGATAGTTCAAAAGATACACAAGACGGTATAAATTGAAGAAACCGAACCAATAGTCGAGAACTAAACTAATTAGAATCAACTAATTTGGTCTTACGTACAGATTTTGTTTCCCTGTTCAAGATCGGAAGAGCACACGTCTGAACCAATAGTCGAGAACTCAACTAATTAGAATCAATTAATTTGATCTCAGATGCATAGATATTTTGCTTCCCTATTCAAATCAATCAAAATGTGAAAACTGGAAAATACAAACCCAAATATATATTATGTGTAAAAATAAAAAAGAAAAATACCATACTTAATCACTAACAAAAATCAAGAAACCTGAAAGAGGAAAAGAAAAGAAAGGAAAAACACATGACAAATGACTCACATCCCAAATCGAAATTATAAGGGGGAAAAACATCTAAAACAATCTGTAGACTTTTCTTGGATCAGAAAAGAGCGACTTTAGTAATGAAAAATGAGTAAATACCTAAGGGAAATCTTCCAATCATTAGTAGAAAAACTTGAAAGTATGAGATAGAAGAATAAAAAGAGAAAACCATATACCTCAAAACTCATCAAAATTGTTGGAGACTAAGATAGGGAGCGAGAATCCATAGCAATTGAGAGGTAACACCCATGAATTTACTTCGAATACCCATTACTGCTGCAAAGCCTCAACAATTACGACCTACCAATGAGAAATGGCAATGAAGACAGAGGAATAGTGGAGGATTGGAGCGGTAAAGATTAGGGATTTGGAGAGCTGAGAGGGAATGAAAACCGATGTCGTAGAATGTATTTATATAATGATGCAAAAAAAGGAGATGATGGGCAAAACGACATCGTATCAGACAATGGGGATAAATAGTGGTGTAGCCAAGATTTTTGTTCAGTGCGGTCGGAAATTTTCGCCTACTAACTCTTCTCCTTAACCTTCACGTTTACTTACAAGTCCCCTCTCCATCCCCAACCTCCCAAATTTGCTATCTATCATTTTAAGTAGGATTTGGCAATTCTCCTTCCTAATTCCTAACCTATTTGATAATAAGTTCTAAGGTTGTCTCACAACAAATAACAAATGTTCTTAACAACTTGAGTGGTTTTCCAATTCTCATCCAATAAATTTCAAGTGTAAAAAACATTGTTATTTGTTAATCACTGGAATCTAAGACCAATAGCTATTTGATTACATTCATATTTGATAGGGTAAAACAATAACATGGAAAAAAAAAAGATTTAGCAATTGCCGAAAAGTTATAATTACAAAATAATCCCTTCATAGCTTATACAAACATTTCATCAAACACGTCCATAGCATTACTAATTTCTTATCACATTCTTTCACTAATGTATTTACATAAATAAGAGTCTAACTTTTTATATTCTACCTTGTGGTCACCAGGTCGCCAAGTCCAACAGGTCAACGAGGTTTTAGGGTAAGCCCCACTTTGCTCAATGAACTAACGATCTGGTGTTCACCAGGTCGCTCCAAAACCCCGTCTTCCAGCTCGCTAGGTCGTTACATTCATAAGGTCACAAGGTCGTCTCCTATAAAAGCGCCAGCTAGACAACAACTTACAAATCCACGTACGAAGTCTTATCACTTACTGTTGATGGAGCTTCAATATTAAATGCAGAAGCAGTGGATACATACCCGATACAGAGTTTAAGCAGCCATTAGTCAAAAATATGGGCATAATCCAGTTCATTAGACCCACGTGCCAATTCTGTGGGCCTGCATTTATTTCATCTAATCATTACATTCATGCAAATGTATACTATAAATAGAGACAAAAGACACTGAAAATGGTTCCTCTGGGGGGATTTCAACTCTTTTTGCCTTCTTCGCATTTACTCCATTCACTAATAAAAACATTCCTTTGGCTTCCACCCATTTATTCCTTGAATAAAATTCAAATACGAGTTTTCTGAGCAAACAAACTTTGTTTGTTGAGTCGAAGTCGAAATTTGACGTCAACATACCTCACCTTCATCAAAATACCAAAGAACAACTCATTGAAATGTTCCAAATAAATTCAAGAACTCTTTTGAGTTAGTTTCTTAAACTAAATCCCTTGGAATAGGCATTCAAGAAAACATCATAAAGCATACCAATGGGATCTTTACTTTGCATCTATAAACGTTATTGAATGTTTGGAAAGAGGGATGAAGGAAGGGAAGAATTGCAGAAAGAGACAGTGGTATTGAAAAACCTCAGTAATGTAAAGAAGAAAGAATTGAAGTGGTTGGATTATACTACTACCTTTGTCCTACATCAGTTTTTGAAGATAGGGAAAGAAATACATACTCTATAAAAGAGCACTGGACGCCTCAATATCAGATTTGTTAGACAATTGCTGCTATTATCATTTGGGCTAAATATATTAATGTTGGCCTAGACTGTTGTTCTGTTCTATTTTGATTTTTAACAGCGGCTAATTATTAATTTAAATGTAATTGGACATTTGGGCTTGGGTTGAGTGCGGTCCAATTAAAAATTTAAAGGACCACGGAAGGATCCAATGTGGTCCATGGACCGCACTAGTCCTTGAGTGGCTTTGCCCATGGGGATGAATAGTTAACTCCCTACTTGCTCGTTTATATATGTCGAAATTAGCCCATAACCTCCCGTTGACCCAATTAATTAGATTAATACTACACTTATATTTTAATTGGGAAAATACTGTTACAAGACATATCTAATTGGTTTCTTACCATTTTAATAATTTATTTATTAAAATCATTTTTTATAGTTATTAATTAAAATATATATAATATCTCTCTTAATAACTGTATCTGTCATTCAATCCCTAATTTAAAGGAATGTCAATTTTGGTTCAATACGGTTTCTTCCTCCTCTTTCCGTGTGAATGTCTAGCGTCCCCTCCGAATAATTTGTCGCCGTTTTTTGTAGTTGGTGTTGAATACTTTGAGCAACTCTAACCGAGTTTCTCTTGCTTCTCATTCTTATAGACGATTGTCTACAAAAAGCCCCTTTTTTTGTATCTCATTCCGTGTTGTTGACTTTGTTCGTTTTTGGTTGTTTCTAGTGGTGATTGAGAGGATAAAAGCTCTATTAGTTCTGCCGGTGTTGAAAGGTTTCAATAGTTATATAACGGCGATACGAATGTATTAGACTACATAAGTTTCAGTAATTTTATAACAGAAATACCGAACCACATTGTAGTACACTACATAATGTATTTTGTAATATATTACACTGAGTAATATATTTATGTAATTTATTATATCGAGTGCTAATATATTATCAAATTATGTATTTCGGAAATATATAAATATATAATTTGATAATATATTAGGTAGGAGTGTTATATATTTGTGTAATTTATTACATCGAGTGTTATATATTTATTTAATTTATTACACTGAGTGTTAATATATATTACAATTGAGAGTTGGGAGAGGACGGATGTAAATGACGGCAATTAGAGATGAAAAAGAATGTTGGAGTTTTAATTAGGTATGAGTCTTATTATTTTATTTTATTTTTTAGGATTCTTAATTTTAGAATATCATGATAAATATGTAATTAATTGACGATAATTATGTTTAGAATTAAGGTTGACAGTTATTTTTTGGATGAGAAAGAAACGGTTGTAATTAATTTTCTCTAATTGATTCCAAATTTTTAATTATTTTCGATATATATTATATTCAAAAATATAGAGGAAGTATTTTTGCAATTTTTTTCAAAAACAACTACAAAGACCCAAATAGTTACAATTGATAGTATTTTTCCAATTAATTACAAATGTATCTACTTACATCAAAATTTCCCTTTATATATAGATCCACATGTGATAATTTGTAACATTTTCTTTCTAGTCATATCACAAAATTCTTGCAATAATATACATCTATAAACAAATGAAATAAATTCATAGAAGCATGAAACTCGATGATTTGGTCGTCAAAATAGACTAGTGCCCTGAATCATCAAACATAAAAGTTGAATGTTGGGACGAGCCAAAAGCCTGACGGCTGGGACGAGAATATTACTCTTGGGACGAGGACGACCATAAAAGTCAAAACAATTCCAGCTCATTCAAATGTTTTGATTCTCATTTGTTAATAATTAGTAATTGCCTTCACATTACTAAGAATTTATCTAAGTCAATCACTAACGACCAAAGAATGATTATCTCCACATCACTGTTTTTGGCTTACAAAATTGTGCCATCTTCGAAAAACTATCTTTTTCCTCACTCTCTTGAAGCACTGACATTATTCTGAAACAATTTCTGTAGTCACAATATGACATAATTCATTTACTCGTAAATGAACATACTTCATTTAACTTGTCAAGATAAAATTACAAATTGAAAAACATCTCAGTTAGAGCAACATATATCAACTAAATTTAGAAATTTCCTCTCAATTTATAACAACCAAAAAAGAGTGAATTTTCAACCGTATATCCTTCAGTTCCCAATTGACCCCGCCGGCCCCCATCTGGCTACGTCACTGCGCACATCAAGATAATGTTTAAGCACTAAATGCAACAATTACAATAATATATATATATATATATATAACTGCTAATTAAGTACACTGAGTATATTATTGCACCATACATTATCTGTATATTTGTAAGAAAAGTATTGAGTAATGGGAAGAAACAACTGCCGTTCAAAATTAGGGCTAAACAGAGGTGCATGGACTGCTTCTGAAGACAAAATTCTTGCAGATTACATCAAACTCCATGGTGAAGGCAGATGGAGAAATCTCCCTAAGAAAGCTGGTTATAATAATAAGTTATTTTTTCATTAATTTTTTTTCCAATTATTTTCCTCTATTTTGGTAGCCTAGTTTTTGAATATTAACAGATCAATCTCATCATTTAATCTTGTTTTTTAATAGGTTTAAGGAGATGTGGCAAGAGTTGCAGGCTAAGGTGGCTTAATTATTTAAGACCAGACATTAAAAGAGGTA
The DNA here is from genome assembly GCA_963692815.1 of Nyctanthes arbor-tristis. Lineage (NCBI taxonomy): Eukaryota > Viridiplantae > Streptophyta > Magnoliopsida > Lamiales > Oleaceae > Nyctanthes > Nyctanthes arbor-tristis. The sequence continues at coordinate 16,819 of CAVNYN010207977.1, read as the reverse complement.
ACATAACCTGGGATGAAGAAGAACTTATCATTAGACTCCACAAATTGTTGGGTAACAGGTTTGTGTTTTTGTCACTCTCCATTTCTTGTTTTCGTTTGATCGATCAATTGTAAGTTCTCTGAATTATAAATGGAAAAGTGTATTGATTTGTGCATGTATGGACAGATGGTCTTTGATAGCTGGGAGGCTTCCTGGGCGAACAGACAATGAAATCAAGAATTACTGGAACACAAATCTAAGAAGAAGGATTCACAACAATGATCCTAAGTCTGCTTCAAATAGCAATAATCTGTCAGAACATCCGAACAGGAAGGGGAAGACGAAAGCAGATGGGATCAAGAATGAATCAATAGTGCCCGTGGTACGAACAAAGGCTACCAGATGTTCCAAGAGTTTCATAGACCAGCAGCAAGAAAAACTGAATGAACTTAACAAGAAAACAGACTGTACTGATTCATCAGTTGTGCTCAACGACGAGATGACGGTTCAGCCGAGTTTTCATCGTGAATCGAAGCAGGATTGGTCGAGTTTTAGGCCGGATGCTCGTATGGATGAGTTATCAGATGTTTTCAATTCAGAATTCTGGGATATTCCTCAGGAGTTTATTGATAAAACAGAGAAAAGGAATAAGGGTTTATTGTCTCCTCCTTCTGGAGGGCCTCTTGCATTTTGTGATGATCAAATGCTGGAAGATTGGATTGCGGGAAACAGTATTGTTCATCAAGGAATGGCTTTTGATCCCCAGAATTTGTGTCAAATTCCAGAGTTTGCTGATGGTGGGGGTTGGCTTGATTGATAACAATTCAACTACATGTACTTTCATATTAATTAAACATAAACAGAATGAAGTCATTAATACTAAAATGTACGTAAGTCAAGAAAACTTGATGAATCTTTTACTCTTCAATTGTTTTCAGTTAATTTTTGAGTTCAGAGTCTTTTCACATGCATACATTCTTAGTCGATGTATGAAATTTGTACACACACTTTAAAAAAATTGTGGTTTCAAGGAGGATGGGGAAAAAGATATTTAAGTAAATACATCAAGGGTGTGTACAAATTTAAAATTTTATATGCCTTATATGTTCAAATAACATTTCTGAGAATGAGAAGATGATTCAGTCACTAATGGATGAATAATCAAATAAGAGTGTAGAGAAATGTTATTTGTACATACTTCATATACAAAATTTGTACAGATCACCATATTATTTACTTAAATTAAATGACTATGGCATCGTCTTCCTTAAAATGATAGGTTTTGAGAGCGCATTTTTGTTTTGAGTCCATAATAGTATAGCATTTGACGGAATTGGGAAATCTATCATACGGACAAGGAAATCTGTTGGATAGGAATTAATTAGAATCTGAAAGAGCAAGCATTTTCCCACTTTGGTTGATTTTCATTTTTTGCACGTCTATTCTTTATGCTTCGCACTACACATATTTATTAAAAAAAAAAAAGAATGTAATGTCGGCCAAGAAAATCGTGTTAAGATGATATATACTATTTATATGGCCAAGTTATTTCTTCATTACGTCTCTTAGTTTCTACGTTATACTAAATTATCTCTTATTAGACGCATGATCAAGTACCCTCTTCGTAAAATAAGTGACAGCTAGCGTGATATATAGCTTTAAATGTCCTTTCTTCTTAAGTCGAGTCATCTAAACATGAAAATGTCATATCTTGTGGCATAAAGATGAGTCTGATTGTACAAAGATGAAATTAATTGTATTGAACTAACCATTTAGAACTACATCTCATATCTCATGATTAATAGTAGTGGCATACAATATTACTCTTTAGGTGATGACCCATTTCCTAAAGCAGTAATGATTTAATGTCAGACGTCTGGCAGTATCAGATGTTGATGTGGCGCACCAGATGTGTACTATCTGACATGTCACATCACAGATGTGATGTGTATGGCACACAACTTGGATGCCACATTAGCGTCTAGTGGCATTATGCCGCTAGACTTCTGGTATTATTATGTCATTTTCATTTCCCCAAGTTTAGCCAATTCACTAGCTTGAATAACAACAAAATTCTAGTAAGAGTACTATGTTCTAAGAGTACTCACGTGTAAATTCATAAGACCTAATTTATTTATTGTTAAATTGGAGTTCTTAAACACGCATTTAGTTCTTAATTAACCAAAGGGAATCGCATCTTCAGTATCTATGGAGATCGCCAATCTCCGTAATATTGAAAATGGGAACTAATCTAGAATCTCTTCTCTTAAAATAGAAGATTCAGTATTGCGTACGGAACTTGTTTAAAATATGTGGTCATTTATTTAGATATTCCAAGAGTTCTTTTCGTCTATCTTTAAACATAAACATTCAGTAATCTATATTAATGTTCAAGTTTAATGATTATTTACTATTAATGAATAATTCTTAGTTGTGATAAGGTAAATTTAGTTATTTCCATTTCCAAAACTTGACATGACGCTGAAGTTGGTGTTATATTAGTCAGTTACAGAAAACTACAAAACTCATCTCGTACTAGTGGATCAGGCAGCAATTAATAACGTTTGAAGTGAATGAATGCCTGACTAAAATGCTAGGGAAGGTGTGAAAGCTCCTGTTAGGTTTTAAATTAAATAAAATAAAATATTTCCAACTTGTGTCAATTTCTATAAAAATGTTCAAGAAGGGAAGGGAGGTTGCTTTTGGTCCATTGGCATTTTTGGTGTATTGAAATCGATATTATAATAATCTTGTTATAGTGCAGAAATGTCGTCTAATATCGTCCTTGAAGTGATGAAACACTTGAGAGTAATAATGAAATCATACCATTCATCTCTAGGAAGTTGTTCAATTAAAAAACTCATGCAAAATCTCCCTGCCCGTGATAAGGCTAAGATATTCCCTAAGGTGATTGTTTCTATCATATTTTACATGGCAAGTCACGTTAGGAGTAGTTCCACACGAATGACACGCTTCCTATGGGTCAATGTAATCTACCGAACTCAGAGGTGATAGCTTCATATCGGTATATTTTATTCTACACGCGTAATATTGACATTATGCAACATCATAACCGCCTCTCATTTAGTAATGATATGAACAAATTCTAGCTCGGCTCCACAACTCAATTTACATTTTATTTCCTGCACTGTGTATGAGACATCTTCAAACAGGAGTCCATGTGCACAAATTATCCGTATCGGAGCGAAAGAAGAATTGGATCTATTGACCAACGAGGATGCATTTTTAGAGGTTAATAGTGAGAACTACGAAATTGTTGTAAAATTAAAGATGCATTTGTATACTACAACGTAAGTGGTTAAAAAGGAAACAAGAGTCACTGATAATCGACAAAGCACAGCAATTCTTCTGTTGTATAAATATGACAATCTTGTGCCATTAACAAAATCAGCCAGAAGGTTGCGAGTATGCATAATTATGTACTGTTTTACTACAATTAAGCATAATAATAATAATAATAATAATAATAATAATAATAATAATAATAATAATAATAATATAAGAGCACTTGTTTACTAATTCATTAAAAAAAAGAAGGGGG
>CAVNYN010207977.1:0-11017 GCA_963692815.1 Nyctanthes arbor-tristis | reverse complement strand
CCAAATTCCGAAGCTGTGAATTAGTCGGGCTCTATACGTATGCAAAAATTTCATAATAATCAACATAATTTTTCCTTAATAGAATCCCATATGTTTCGGACTGAGTACTATGTTTTTCAACACCGTTATCATTCTCAGAAATCCCATAAATCACCAACCTTTGCCGCCACTTCTCCATAAATAATTGCCTCACAGGCAACCCCCCGCTCTCCACACCCTTCAATCCAATTGACTGCTGCATAGTCATTAAAGCCAGCAAGACATACGGCTGCAGTGGTTCTCAATACTCCCCCACAACCCCCCCACCCCCCCCCCCAAAAAAAAAAAAATTCCTGAGAACTCATCAACAAACCGAATAAAATTCGTACCCCCGATACCCTTCTCTACAGCCTCCCCATCTGGGTCCTCAAAAACCAGCTTATCAGAGGTTCATTTAAACTTTTCTTGTCCATTTACATAAACTCCACCACCCTTCATAATCACATTCCCACTGCTATCATTGACATCACTATCCACAACACTTGGTTTTAACAAATTTTCATTAACAGTCAACTTTGATTTTGCTTGGTCAAAAGAATCGCCTTTTCTTGCAACGTTTGTTCACCAATCCCAAAACCAACAGTACCCCCTGGCCTTCGATAAACTCTAAATCCCCTCGTTCTTTGTCTAAAACCTTGTCCACACATCATAGGCTTCTTCAACCTTGAACATTGTGGTCAGATTCTCAATCTGATTACGCAAATCTATTCTGTCCTCATCAACTCCTTGGTCCCTATGACCACTGAGAGCATATTGTCCTCTTCTATAAACCATGATCTGATACCAATCTGATGTAGAACGAAACTACAACTCACACAAATAAACAACTTTTTGATTGCAAATCGAAAAGACACTCAATTCTTTAACAGTCAGATTTTGCTAGTTCAAAAGAATCGTCTTTTCTAGCGACTCTTGTTTGCCAATCCCAAAACCAACAATACCCCCTTGGCCTTTGATAAACACTAAATCCTGGTTCTTTGTCTAGAACCTTGTCCACACGTCTTGGATTTCTTCACCTATGTCTCAAATTGATCGCACATTGTGGTCAGATTCTCAATCTGATTACGCAAGCCTGTTATCTCCTTATCAACTTATCAACTCCTGGGTCCCTATGACCACCACAAGCATCTTGTCCTCTTCTAAGAACCATACTTTGATACCAATCTGATGTAGGACAAATATATAAATCCTACGATTCACTTATACGGGTTGCATTTTCAATAAAAATCTCTATTTTATGTGCAATCAACTGATTTACAATAGGTTCTATCTAAGGTTAAATAGAAATTGATTAACTTGGAAACCAAGTAAGAAAATAAAATAAGAAAATAATTAAGCCCTTGTTTGATCCTCTTTATCAAAACACATAATCCAACTTACCACTGATTTGACAACTACTCATTTACAACCACAAATTTCAAACTTCTATTAAATCTACACCACTCATTTCACCTCTTTATAATTTCTCTTTATAAATCAATTACCATAAATTGAATCAAATAGGCACTAAATATTACGAATTCTAAAACTCTGATTAATTAATGGGCTAAACTATATAAAAGATACAATGGACCGAAACTTCTAGAATCTTCAATCTACATAAAAAATATACACAAACCCAAATCAACCGTACAAAAAACAATGTGACACACACGAGAAATTCGGTGAAGCCTTGAAAGTTGATCAATGAACATGATTAAATCTTATAGACGTTTGGTCCACCTTCAATCCCCACCCCCCCTTCAAAGAAAAAAAAAAAAAAAAACCAAGCTCAAGTTTGAAATTTCGAACTTTACAAAATCATCAAATAGCTATGGTTGTCAGATGTATGCATATTAATTCTTAACGCAGCTTAAACAATTTAGATCACACTAATATATCATTCTCCATTCTTTTCCACTCTCACTTCCCCCTTATGTCTCTATCTTCAATTTCGTTTGACACCCATACCAAGAAGGCTTTCCCTAAATCTCTTGAATTCAGCACACGGGGATTTTTTATTCTATTTAAACATCGATGTTTTAGTATTTCAGAAAGGCGAATAACGTAGAAATGCAAATGTATATCTATTTAGAAATACAAATTCATAGAATTCACAACATGAAATGATTTGTGTCAGTTTAGATTTTAGTGGAAGCTCATGCATGGCAGTCTCGATGTTGCATCTTCAATTCTTTGTTATCTCGATTGTCTATATGTAATTCACCCTGTAGAAAGATGAGTCAATGTCTATACTACATTTCTTTCTGGGTAACATGAACCAAAGCTGCCTATCAACTTAAAAACAACATATCTGGCACCATTTCTTTGCGCTCGTCTGCATGAGAACAGAGCTCAGATTTTCCCAATAGTGACAAAATGATGTGATAAGTATTAGATAAACTTCAAGTCTGATTTACAGTTTATAGATCTTTCTAATACACAAATATATCATTTGTTAAAATTAGTGATGGAGAACACAAGTCCAAGTCATCTTGATACCAAAAACTCCCCCTTCAAACTCAACAGATTTACTTTATTATTTAAAGCTTGCAGCTTAGAGGAGTGTATGGAAGCTTTGAAGAGTTGTGTCAGCATATTTTTGCCGATTTGTGTTTCCCACGTTCATGTATTCATAGCTTGTAGTAAATGAAATTTGATATTTTAAAGAAGAAACTGAGCAGTATTGATAGTCCGAAACAAATTGATACTCTTCTACAAGAAACTTTCCAAACACCTAAAATATTACCTTGGAGGAGTTGGTTTATATGTTCACAACCCTAAATATGAAACTAAGAGCATCTCCAACAACCTCTTTATTTCTAAAGAGCATATTCCATATTATAGAGAGCATCTTTTAATCTAGAGAGGAAATATTTTTAGCTACTCCACCACTCTTTATTTTGTTCATCTTAAGAAACATTTATGACATTCTCTGATTTTTAATCATATTTATAATTTTAGTTGTGCTTGACCAATAAGATTAGATGGAGTTTGGTTAAATCAAGAAACAAGTATTGGAGAGCCAAACTCCCTTTCTGTTTCAAAATGTTAAAATGAAGAGTCTACTGGAGCTCAATTTTAAATCTAAAATAAAGAGAATTTTTGCATTTAATCTAGTGCAGATTCTCTAATTCAAGTAAAAAACTCTCATGAACACGTGTATTCCTAGTAGCTCTAAGATGACTAACATTGTATTTTTAAGAGTGCTTCAGTGCTTCCTACTCTGACAGGAATGGGAGGATTTTGATTTGTGTTGATGATTACGTTGCGTGGAAAATTTCCATCTTATGAATGAATGAAATTTTCATACCTCCATCACTATTCCCCTTAAACTTTCAGAGTGCAAGGGAGCCACCTTCCCCACCCGCAACTGGAAGTCACCAAGCTGGTAATGATTGCCCTGTATTAGATCACATTTTCAGCCAAATTTTATATTATCAATGTACTTTCTTCTCAACTATATGCATAACGTAAATGGATCATTCTGCACTTTAAAAGCTCAATGACCTCAAAAGTAAGAGCCACCCGTGTTTTGTAGGACTGCAATTTCTCCATTATCATCTGAATGCTAGACTCCGCTTCCACAACAAGCCTCTGCCCCTTAAGTACTAAGTAGTACTTACTTGGCAGATCCGCCAGCGAAATCCCCAAAAAGTCACGCGGAAATTCATTGGCGTTGGCTTGCTCTGATAGTCAATTACCATACAAAAAAATAAATAATTATACCGAACCGGTACGAGTATTCAGATGAAATTACTCGACGTAATCAGATGTTTCTTGAGTATACAGGAAGAACCACCGCACATATACCTCTAGTCATGGCTCTGTAGAAGCTGATAGTGGATTTCCATCGCCCTTCCTTGACGCCATTGATGCCCTCAGCGCACTGAGAGATTTCAGCAAGGATTTGGCTGTTGACCGTAGAGCCTGCGTTTGGCTGCCAGTGTAAAATCCTACAAAAAGAGGAACACATATCGCTAAATCATCAAACATGGTCATATTATTTATATAATCTGGTACAATATAGAAGGAGGTACCAAGCACAGAAGAAAAGGGTATGGGCTTTACTTGAAACAATTCCAATTCTAGAAATTTTACCATTTGATGGGCATCGTTTGTACACAGCTGGGCTTGTTTGCAGTGACGCAGGGGCAGAGAACGATGAATTGCTTTTATTTATAGACCCTTTTTTCCTGAAGCCACGAAATTTCAAGTATATCCTCAAATTACAGGAATTTGAACCTATTCAATTACTTGTCTTGGGAAGAAGGCTCATGCAAAACCAAATGCCCAACATATTAGATAAACTAGTCTCTCACCCATGTATTGCACAAGAAAACCAAATATTTGATAGACTAATATTTTGCTTAAAATACCATCAAAACAAAAGATGTAATATTCAAATCAGTTCCTTAGTTCAAATTAATGCAAATTTTGGTTCAAACCTTCCCTTTCATGTATCGTGCATCACGTGTATTTCAAACCCAACTTTAGGTGGGAAAATGAAAACTAGACACTTAAAGTCATTTAGACCTTGTTTGATACTCTTTATTTGTCAAAATGTGGAGAATTTATAATGAAGAGAGTTAGAACGTGTATTGGGAATGTGAAAAAGATTTAAAATATGTAATTGTAATTGAATAGTTATCAAATCAAATCTAAATCAGTGGTAAGTAAAATTATAAATTGGTAAAATAAAGAGCATCAAACAAGCTCTTAATTTATATATATATATATATATAGAGTAGATAGATATATATATATATAGAGAGAGAGAGAGAGAGAGATTTGTCGAGCAAATCAATTTGTTATCTTCCAAATCTTGGAAACGTAAAAGGGTGAGAGATTGACGGGATAAGAGAAAAAATGGGAAGATAAAGTGGAGAGAAAATGGAAACCAGGAAAGTGTACCAAAATATTATATCAAGAATAATAAAAAATATATATAGAATTATGACATCATTAGCAGAGCCCAACTTTAAGCCGGAAAATAAAAACCAGACACTTAAGTCATTTAATTTATTTATATTATATATATACATAAATATAAAGAGAGAGAGAGAGAGAGAGAGAGTTGTCGAGCAAATCAATTAGTTATCTTCCTATATACTCAAGAAACATCTAACTACGTCGAGTAATTTCATCTGAATACTCGTATCGGTTCGATTTAATTATTTACTTTTTCGTATGGTAATTGACAATCAGAGCAAGCCAATGCCAATGAATTTCCACGTGACTTTTTGGGGATTTCGCTAGTGGATCTGCCAAGTAAGTACTACTTAGTACTTAAGGGCAAGAGGCTTGTTGTGGAAGCGGAGTCTAGCATTCAGATGATAATGGAGAAATTGCAGTCCTACAAAACACGGGTGGCTCTTACTTTTGAGGTCATTGAGCTTTTAAAGTGCAGAATGATCCATTTACGTTGCGGGTGGGGAAGGTGGCTCCCTTGCACTCTAAAAGTTTAAGGGGAATAGTGATGGAGGTATGAAACTGTAAAATTCACAATTCACATTTCACACAGCAAAATTCACAAATCACAACTCACAATTCCCCTAAATTCACAATTCACATTTCCCAACTCACCTTTAATTCTTCTAAACCTCCTACAAATACAAATACACAAACAATTTGTAATCTAAAAAATAATCAAAATATAACATATGTCCTCCTAATCCTTTGACAAAAGTCTCTAAGGTAAGAAAATCAGGTAGATTTTCCTCTTAATCAACTAAATATGTAACTTGCCTTCTTAATGATAAAAAAAAAAAAAAAAAATCTTTTTTTATTCAATTTCCAAACAAAACTCATCTCATTATGGAAGAAATCGCAAGCAATGGTAAGAATTTACATTTACCTGCATTCATATATGTAACTTCCCCCCTTAATGATAAAAAAAAATCTTTTTTTATTCAATTTCCAAACAAAATTCATCCCATTATGAAAGAAATCCCAAGCAATGGTAAGAATTTACATTTACTTGCATTCGTATATTTAACTGCCCACTGCCCCTCTTAATGATAAAAAGATCCTTTTTTATTCAATTTCCAAACAAAATTCATCCCATTATGGAAGACAACCCAAGCAACGGTAAGAATTTACATTTACTTGCATTCACATTTCACAACTTAAAATTGTGAACAATTCACATTTCACATTTCCCAACTCACAATCCATTTCGGGGCTATTGTCCTTTTAACTGAAAGAAAAAAAGGAAACAAATAGAAAAAAACCATTGTTCGAAAAGTGTCAAGCATTTTCATTCAAACAATCACACCATCTTGAAACTAGTAAACAACATTTTCAAGGAAGCTCTAATTCTTCTAAACCTCCTACAAATACAATTACACAAACAATTTGTAAACTAAGAAATAATCAAAATGTAACATGTGTCGCTCTAATCCCTTGACAAAAGTCTATAAGGTAAGAAAATCAGGTAGATGTTCCTCTTAAGCAACTAAACATGTAACTTGCCCTCTTAATGAAAAAAAATGCCAAACATTTATTACATTTAGTTGCATTCAAGAAAATTTACTCTATACAATATTTACTCTATTCATTCCATTTCCACTGTGTTTAATGCATTCAAGAAATCTTACCCTATACAATATTTACTCTATTCATTCCATTTCCACTATGTTTTATGCATACTATTAATTCAAAGAACCTTTTTTTTTTTGGGCCTTTTTCCTGGTATTAAGACAACCTTCTTACCCGGAAGAAAAACATATGAAATGCTAGTGAAGTGATGAATATGAATCCAAGAATAAATTACTTGCTAAACCTAGAAAAAATGACAGATTTTAACCTCTTCCTAATCAGCAAATTACCCCAAAAAACAAGTTCACAATAACACATTCTATCATTCTGCATTAGGGCTGTTGTTCGAACAACTTACCTGGCCGATTGTGATTTCGCTGAAAGCTACCGGACACTGCTGCCGCGCCTGCTGCTGCTACTGCTGGACGGCTGCTGCGACAGCTAGACTCCGGCGCACGACCGGCCGGCTGCTGTAGGTCGCGATCGATTACCCCAACGCCCGAAGAAAAAAAAAAAAAAAAGGAGAGAGAGAGAGAGACCTAGAGTCGAGTTATAATTCCAGCTGAAACGAGCTTGGGAGTCAGGGCAAAGGGGTAAAACCTCTAACTAGGGCAACAAACTTACCTGCAGCGGGGATGGGCGGCGGCGATGGAGGACAAACTCCAGCTGGGATCACAAACTAAGAGAGTGAGACAGGGCGAGACACAGAGAGTGCGAGATCAGGGCCACACCGAACGTTATGCACAGTACCGCGTTTTGGCCTTCTCGTGTGTTTTGGGCAGAGAAGGGAGAACGATTTTTACACGTTCTCAGATTTCTTCTTTATTTGGGCGTCCCATTCCCGTTAAAACATTTTTGAAATAAGTGCATAGAACGCATTTTCTTCGTTCTAACAAAACAAAAATAGAAAACATTCTCAAAACGTCAAATAGAATAAGACCTTAGTATCTTAAAATATCTCCAAAAGTCTCTTTATTTTAAAAATTCATGTTACACTTTTTAGGGAGCATATATTTAAATTCAAAGAGAAAAAATTTTGACTATCTAACAAACTCTCAATTTTTAACTCTCTATTTTGCTTCTTTCAAGATATATTTATTTTATTCTTCACTTTGAATTAACATTTATGTTTTTCAGGTTTTAATGACCAATAACTATTGAGTTGGTTGTCAAAAATAATCCAAAGTTGAAAAGGAAAATGAAAGAAGAAGAATCTTTGGAGGAAAACGAATCCAAATTATAGAAGGAATTATATTGTCTTTTAAGTCAATGAAACTTATAAATAGATATGTTTTCCTCTTCTTTTATGCACAAGTAGTACAAGTGAGTTGAGGAAAAATTTGTGAATCTAGCACTTTGAGAGTTTTCTTGTAATTCTTTGTTGTTCATTCATAGGGTAGAAAATTATGTGTGATAGTTATTTTTCTAGTGTCACTTGGGTCGAGTCAGAGAGTCTTGTAAAGAAAAATAGTAGCCTAACATCTTGAGATTTATTATATTCTTTGCAGGTTAGGTAAATGGTAGAAATTGATAGATGCGGTAAAACTTGTAATATTTTTCTTATAATACTTAAGGATGAGTTTGGTGAGTGAAAATTCTATATGGTTGTAAGCGACTTTAATCATATAGTAGAAAGTTTTGACAGTCTGTAAATTTGTCTTCGTTCTTTTATTTTTCTCATCTCAATTAGATTCATTAAACAACAATTCTACGGGCGTAATCGGAGAATTTGCCTTAATTCCCAACAATAACATCAAGCGTGCTTTTGCTAAAATGAAGAAAAAGGTATTGAAATGTGCAACTATTAAATTATAGTTAATTTAGTTGTCTAATTTGGAGAGCAAAACAACACTGTTTATTTTTGAAAGTAAATTTAAAGAGTTTGTTGGGCATATTTTAAGACACGTGCTCTCTAAAATAAAGAGTCTAAGATCTAGAGAGTTTTTTAGAGATGCTCTAAGCCATTCTGAACTGGATGCTTTCATACATTTATAGTCTTCGGCCTCTTATAGGGTTATGTTGTTTGAATGTAAGTCCTGTCAGTTTATATGTAGTAACTTCCTACAAAGTTGAATGGATCTCCAATTTGCACTTATTCTTGCAAATCAATAGTAATCTGATTTTTTTTTTTTTAATTCCATTCTATGCTGTTAATTGATAGGTTAAGATGCTTATTGATTGAGCCATTTCGAGAATCGGCTTTATATGAACAAGTTAGCAAATGGTTGCTTGAAGTTCAAAACTTGAAAACGTTGCATTTGAACATTATTTCCACCAGAATGTTAAATGTTAGTGTGATAGATATCTCTAGCATCTAACGAAGTGTAGTTTGCTGTTGAAACTCACACATGTTATTGCGCGCGCACGTATGGTATTTGTGTTAGGAAGTGATATTTGCACCAAAAGTCTTTCAGACCATTGAGATAAGTATCATACTACCTCCATCCCATAAAAATGGGACGTCAAATCCTAATTTGATTTTGATGTACGGAAACGGAAACTGGATACAAAACGGGAAAATTTTTAAGGAACCAGGGCGAGGTTCCTTACTGAGCCCGGTTTCCAATAAGATGCTGTCATATGTTGTATGTCAGGTGAGGTGTCTATCTGTCTGTGATTGGAAACCAGACTCTGTAAAGAACTAGTGCCGGTTTCCATAGCTGGACCGTACAAAACGTGACACAACACGACATGCTTTTCTTGCCTTCACTTTTGGTATGAAAGTGATTGATATGTTGCTACAATAAGGTTAGTCAGTAGTGATCGTAGCATATTTATTTGTTTGTTATCAATTCAATCAGCCTTCTATTAATGGCTAACATTTATTGTAATCTAGATATGACGATGGATGCCCCCACTCCTAAATACTCAAAGGCTAGATTCAATGAAATTGTGAAGTGTCATCCTATATCAAGAAGGTCGGGTACAACCCTAACAATAACCCACTTTCCAATCTCTGGTTTTAACGGAAAAGCTTGATGCACTGCGTGGGCATATTTGATAAATCTATGAATAAGCGCTCTTGCATGTGGGACACTTCTTGAAAAAAGTCTGGATTCAGTCATGGGTAGTTACATATAACAATATCTATAGTCAAAAATCACTTCATAAAAATATGCAATAAGGATGTGAAGCAAAAAAATAAAACAGCGAATGTTATATATAAAGAAGTTTTTAAAATATTGAGAGCTTTTCAAGTAAGAAAATGATTTTTATGACTTACTATATTTGTACAATATTTTTTTTCCAATGTTATCCCATACGAATACAATCTACTTTGTTAGTTTTAATCGTTCAACATATGTTATATTTTTTACTTTGCAAGCAAAATTTAGACAACCCACGGATGCAAGAAAACTAGTAAAATGTAAAAAGCTAATTATAAATATGTTTGCCGCATATTAATTGCAAAGGGTCTTCAACTTCGTTTATTAGTATGATTGTGCCTTTAGTTTTTTTTTTTTTTTTTGGTTACTTTTTTAGTAATTAATTTCCAATAATAAACTTACGTGGTATTAAATAATAGTTCATATTTAAATACCATGTTAGCATGGCTCGAAATTGAAAGCAAAACTCGTGCTTTCCTATATCATGGGTAAATATAAATAACGTAATATTATTTATTTAAATTGGAGATAGATCTCCACTCTATTTTTTATCTCTTTATTTGTCATTAAATAAATAAAGGCTCCTATGAATTTATGCATATCAATTCATCCTCCAACATAGTGATATCAATTAGATTGAATATCGATCTCCACTCTAGATAAATAGTATCACTAATATAAATAATTACTTTGACATCTATATAAATAAATTTTTTTAGATTATAAATTTTTTTAGATAACAATTATTTATTTAGACAAAATTTACTATAAAGTTAATAACGCAGGGAAAAACGTTAGGGATATAATTATTAGAATATATAAGAAGTAAATATGGAGGAGTTTTAGAATAAAAATGATGCATTGACGCAAACAAAAATCATAGTGTGAAGGGATCAAAGGGGTTGACTTGGTGTATAAAAGTTTAACCCTTAATCAATCGGGGATTACACAGGTTTGAATCCCATCCGATGTGCCTCTCCCCTTTATTCCCCTTGTAATAAAAATTAATTAATTAATTAATTAATCAATCTTAGAATAAAATTATCCATTACAAAATGGCATGAAGTGGCGGGGGCGACTAGCGATTTTTCTAAGAAGGGATAATGGGTAAAATTCCCAAACTTGTTCAAGATTTTTGGGCCCAAAATGACATCTAGGTCCGGCTCTACCGGCCCCACATATACTTATATATATATATGAATATGATCATTCTCATAATATTGCAATATAGAGTGATATATTAAATATTACATTGGTAACTTAAAAAAAAAGAATTTAAATATTACATTGGTAAGAGAATTGCGCAACAGCAGCTAGGGTAGAGAGAATGACGAGTAGAGTTTGCGGGAAAA
>CAVNYN010207976.1:0-16866 GCA_963692815.1 Nyctanthes arbor-tristis | reverse complement strand
TAAGATGCTTTCCAGTAGTGCTCTTCCGATCTTCCTCTTGCACCTGTATTTTTGGTCATTGCTTTCTTTGCTATAAGTCTTAGTGCTTTCTCGGAGAAATGCAACTTCACCTGGAATGTCACATAAGCAGAGTCTCAGACTGAATGACAGGGGAGAGAGGGATCAGGGAGATTCAGGCTAGTGAAGGAGACGTACTAACCTTGTTCATGCTAAATAATTTCTTATACTGCTTACCAAGAGCATTTTTTGGTTCAGTCAGGACCTGTGGAGAATGTCAGTAAGTACATCATAAACAAACAGATGCATACTGAATCCCAGATATATCATTTGGTATAATGTACTTCAACGTTAAAATGCAATAACAAATAAACTTCATAAGAAAAACGGGGAAAAAATGCAGGGAAGGAATTAGGAGATAAAACAACATTTTGAAAAGAGTCTCATAGACACATAGCACTCTCGCGGCAGAATTTCTACAATGGAAAATTATCCATTTAGAAACGTGGCTGAAATCCTATCATACAAAATATTAGGTTAAAAGTGCATAGCTGATTTATATCTTATGAACACACCACAATCATCTCCATTTTATCCCCCAAAAAATTTATCTATAGTCTTATATCGCCCAGAATTCTCAGTTGTTTGCAATACCAATGACATATTCTTTATAAAAGAATTATTTTACATTTTTCTATATTCTTTATTTAGTTCTCCACCACACATTCCCCAAAAAATCACTTTTCTGTAGCTAGGAAGAACAAGCCCTTACTAGACTAACAAAAAATAAATAAATAAACCTATAAGAAAAAGGAAAGAAAACTAGTAGCATGATACCAACAGAATTACAATCCTAACAAGCTGAAACATAGAAAAATAATAAAGACAAGTGGTGACAATTAAATCTTCTAACTACTAGCAATAATAGAATTCTCCCTCATCAGGAACTTATATTAAGACCTTCTAAATCACTATCCAACACATGCACAATGATTTTTCTGTTATAAATAAACAGTGAATTTAATACTCGCCCTCCATTTATCAAGCATCATTTAACGCTTGAATATATAATTAAGAAATTATGTCAATATGAAATATCCATCCACTCAAAAAGCTTCCACAGCCTGATGATGATTCTAGTCAGCCGAATTCAAGAAACATTGGTGGAGTTTCAGAAAATTAGCTCACTGACAACCCAAAAAATCAGTATCAAGATCATGAACGTAGATGTTAAAATCCACCATCATAATTACACAAGGCACTGAAGGAATTTCAAACAACAAATTAGCCTCTAGCAGACTTTCAATAATTGTGACCTAAACCTATTAACAGAAGTGGATTATTCCTCTATACACATTTTTGTCCCCAGCCTTTTGTATGATTTGGGAATAAAGAGACCAGACAACTTCGAAATCATAGGGAAAATCAAACGAGGTATGATAAGTCAATCCTTCAACGGTATTTCTCAATCAAGCAAAAAGTAGAAATTTCTTGAGACTCTTGCCATCTCATTCCAGTTTCCCCTAAGCAAACGAAGCAAACAATCACCTTAGAGAAGACCTTTATCCCTTTCACCTATCCTACATTATCGTGACATTAAGGAAAGTGCTAGAATATTAGGTAGTCTGCAGATAAGACACGTGCGTCTAGTTTATTTTAAGCCTTCTATAGAAACACATGCGTGCCAGGAACAGAAACTTAAAACCTTCATTCTAGCCACAAGCAATAAGAACTTAAATGTTATATGAAATTCCTTTCCACTTCTAATTCACATGTAAATACATTATCCTCTCACAGGCAGGCAAAGCAAATACAGAAATTGGTATACTTGATTTGGACATGCATATGTAGATAGGAAAAAAGCGAACAACAAAACATACTGAAGTAAATAGAGCTAATGTTTTTACCTGAACAAGTTGGTCTTCTGTAAGAGCTGACAAACTAACCAAAATAGGGAAGCGCCCAATAAATTCTGGTATGAGGCCGTATGCTATGAGATCACTGCTTTCGACCTGAAGATTAGGTTTCTTTTTAAGGACAAAAATCTATATAAGAACTTATTGTGGTAAAGTAACAGTTTCATGCAAGCCCAGGGATATGTCTTAGAGATTAAAGGGGCATTAATCTTACAGATTCTAGTAAGGATGCTGTTACAGCAGCATCAATCACTCCACCTGCTCTCATGTTAGCACGAACAGGAGCTCCGAACCCAATTGATGAATCCTGGCGTCTGGCAGAAATTATCAAGATCATCAGAGTCCGAAAGGAACAAGAATTAGTTTTATTTAACAGAGCATCTTCCAGATACAGTGGAAGTAGGAAAGTTGAAGGTTCACCTTTCAGAAATGGTTTTCTCCAAATCATTAAATGCTCCTCCACAAATGAAAAGGATGTCTTTTGTGTCTATCTGATAAAAAGGTCAAATCTGTGCTTAGCAGAACAGCATACGGCACTTCATCAGAAAAGATCTTTCATGAAGCACGCAACCAAAACGCAAAAACTTACAAACTATTTATTGGTTCTCCCCCCGTGAATAGCATGAAACAACCAATATTAAACAGGATTACTGCTCCTCTGTGTGTGTGTGTGTGTGCGCGTGAGAGAGAGAGAGAGAGAGAGAGAGAGAGAGAGAGAGTGGGAACACAGCCCTCAAGTTTTTACAGTTTGATTGAGAAATTATAACAAGATAGCTATTTATTCTTTTTCCATGAAATCTTTGATCAACTTGTATTCCTAACAAGCACAGAACAAAAGGGAGTTGGTTAAAAGTCCATCCATGTCAAAATTTTCCTTTCAAC
This sequence comes from Nyctanthes arbor-tristis, assembly GCA_963692815.1. Taxonomy (NCBI): domain Eukaryota; kingdom Viridiplantae; phylum Streptophyta; class Magnoliopsida; order Lamiales; family Oleaceae; genus Nyctanthes; species Nyctanthes arbor-tristis. The sequence continues at coordinate 14,071 of CAVNYN010207976.1, read as the reverse complement.
AGGCATGATAAGATTCTGAATCGCAGTGCCAGATTTACCACTATCCAATATTAGTGAGACGGTATGGAAATGAAGACACAACCATAAGATGACAGCAAGTTTCAAAACAACAAACTACTGAACCATACCTGAATATTATCACCCCGAGGATGCTTTCTCGCTCCCTTCTCTGGAACATTTACTATCTGGAAGTAAAAAGAAAGCTGAGCAAAATCTAAAAATGATTGCCACCTTGAATATGAAAATGGACCATTTCTTACTTTGTGGAAATGGAACACGTCAATTATGCCATACAGATTTTAAAAAAAAAATAATAATAATAATAGTAACAATTATAATCCAACAAGCCTGTGCCCCTGTTCACAAACCATTTTTATTTAAAAACAGAATCTAGTCAAAGCAACCTCATCCGCATATTTCATAGGACCGACAAGTACTACACAAATCTCCACTATTTATTTCCATAAAAATCATTTCCACTTTTAAATAGAAATGGAGGCGCACACCTTAACAAAATTGAGATTAGGTAAAGATATTGAGAAAAATAAACTCTCCAAATGAAATCTAAATTGCTTCTCAATTCATGAATATTTGTATGCAAGACTTAGGGGACAATAACAGTTGTGGACCCAAGTAAACAAAGAACTGAAGATTCAACAGCAAACTTCGACTGAACCGTACCCAAGAATAACTCCAATGATACATATGGATGAGCTCAAGGTAAAAAAGTCTTACAGAAGATTAATTTACCACAATTCTTGAAAAATGTCTGAAAAATGTCAACTAGAACAGACATCACCCTATACTGCTCTTCATTTAGACAAAGTACTGTGTCAGACATACATGAAACAAGATAGGTATGAGATCCTTCTCAGCTCTAAATCAAAAGAATATCCTTTATATCATTCAAATAAAAAGAGGCCGCTAAATAATCAATTTGTAAATTTTACATTTTATATCCCCAAAAAAGATGACTCTAAATTTTACGTTTATAAAACGTACTCGTGTACATTTCTCTAAATTAACGATCCTTCCAGCTATCAATGTTTTAAAAAACGTAAACGTAAGCCTTGAGGCGTAAGCCTCACCATAAGACAAAAAAAGTCAAAAGTTACTAAAACGCAATATAAACATATAATTAATTATATGCTATTTTTTTATTTATTTAATTTTTTTTGTTACACTATGTTTAAACTTCACTATATAATAATTCAAAGTGTCAAAACAAAGCCTGGAAGGAAAAAAAGAAGAAGCAGAGACTGTTATTTTAACTAGAGCAGTAGCCTAATCTTGAAGCATGTCCTTGATGCATATGAGTTTTTTTTTTTTTTTTTAATATAAAAATATTTAATGAGCTATTTCTAGCATAAATAATTAAAATTCTTGTGTTTTCTGAGCAAGCTAAAACTAAAGAAAATAAGTTGAGCGAACTAAGGAGCATGCGCCTCACAAATGTTTAGGCGGTGTCATGAGGCATATACCTCAGAATTAGTGCCTTGAGGCATTATTCAATCAAGGCGGTTTGAGGCAGGTTTCGATCAAGCTTTTCAAAACCATGTCAGCCATTACCCCCACATTCTCGATTCTGGGGGCGCAAACACAAAGAGGTGGGGGTGGGGGTGGAAAAGGATCTGCATCCTAGATGCATTGTAGATACGTATATATACTGGAAGTCCCGACTCTATTCTAAGCAACATTGACATAACCGACAGACAAGTTATAAGCAAAATGCAGATGACGCAAACAATCAGCAAAATAAACTTAGCAATAAATTACATGGACACACACTTCCCTTTGAACAAGAGGGTCATTTATTTATTAAATGAAAGAAAACAAAAAAAGCCCCTGAGTGGCCTGCTTCATTTGCCTTCAACCATACACACAATAATTTCCGTATATTTCTGTTTATCTGTGTGTATGCAATAAAGAAATAAAGACAATCATTTGTAATAAGTAAGATCACTATTACTCACAGTCCCTTCTAGCATTTTCAGTAATGCCTGCTGAACACCTTCACCAGAAACATCTCTGCTGATGTTTACGCTCTCAGCCTTCAATAAGACAAAAAACATAGAAAGATTTGTTGGAATCTGGAACCAAATTCATCCAAAAAAAAGTTCTTAAATAAATGAAAATGGAAAAGATAACAACCTTCTTAATTATCTTATCAACTTCATCGATGTAAACCATCCCTTCTTGTGCAGCTTGTACATTAAACTCAGCAGCCTTTGTTCCATATTTGAACAGTCAGAGAGCTGGTTTCATAAATAAATGCATATACATGGAAACTTTGCAAAATGAAGCACGATACTGAACACAAGGTTTGCTGATGCTTCGAATACAAACCTATGTATAAGTATGTACAAGTAGCAATTTAAATTTACGCAAAATATGCTGAATAGAAATAACGAAATAAATTACATACTGCAAGCAATTTGTGCAATATTGATTCAACATCTTCACCAACGTAACCAGCCTGCAAAATAGCAATAGTTGATTTAAGATTTATTGAGACAGAAAGGGACAATACCCAGAAGAAAATAACTGTAAAACCAGTAGGGGTTTCCACTTGATTGGTAGTGCCAGTAAACTAAACTTCTCAGTGTCACCTTAGAAGGCTAGTATTTCAGAGCAATAAAATATAAGTTTGCGAGAATTGTGCAAGAAGACGATAAAATGCATGGCATTATTGGCAAGAAAAATCAATTTATTCAAATCACACCAATAAAACATAACATGTAAATTGAATGAATGTTTTTGGAAGTATGCAGGGGTGTGCATGATTTTCACTCTTCTACATTAGAAAAACCCACAGAGAGAGAGAGGGAGGGGGGGAGAGAGAGAGAGAGAGAGAGAGAGAGAGAGAGAGAGAGAGAGAGAGAGATTGCCTGTGTCAAAGTTGTAGCATCTGCAATCACAAAAGGTACATTCACAAGACGAGCGAGGGTTTTTGCGAGTAGTGTTTTACCTGTTTAACAAAAGCAGCCTCGAACTTATTCAAGATGAAAAGGTGATGCCGCTTAATAGCTCACATCTACTAGTAGATGGTTAAGCCACTGAATTTTTCATAGGGAAGCATTGATGAGGAATGAGTATGAAAGATACCTGAGCCAGTAGGGCCCATTAAAAGCACATTGCTCTTTTCCAGTTCTACATTGTCGTCATCATCTACTCTAACTGACTCAGTTTCTGACCTAGTATTGACTTCAAGAATTTCAAAAGACAACAAAGAGGAAAAACAATGGGAAGAGAAAGAAGGCCACCAGTAGACATTCAATTGCTTGTGAAAATGTGGCATTGGTTGGAAACACATTATTTTTGTCCTTGTCCCTACTCAACTATGAACAAAGATAGAACATATAACTCACCCTTTTTGTAAGGATACATTATGTATCCTTTTGTAGTGGTTATAAACAGCAACTGAGAGAACCTGGAAACGTCAACCATAAATAAAGAGATAAGTCAATCAAAAAGGAATTTATGTGGCATATTTAAAAAAAATATGATCAATATAATTAATAAAATTAGACTGATCTAAGCAATCAACATGAATCCTAGAACTAGAAAGATGAAAATTGATAGAATATTTAAATATTATAGTGAATCACTCCAGCTACAAATGAATGATCAAGAGCTTGAAGATGATAATACTAAAAATGTGCAGGTAAGCATCTTACTTTAATATAGATACAAATACAATTCAATAAGGGTGCGTTTGATTACAACTATGGAATTTACTTGAAAAGAAAATATTTTCATGTCAATTGAGTTAATGGTAATTGAATTCCATAGAAAATAAATCCAATGCGTTTCATTGAGAGTAGAATTCACAAGAAAAAGTATGAATTACCTAGAAAAAAAAATGCAGTCCCATAGGAAAATGTTTTCCTTGTTTTCAAGGAAAATTTTATCACATGTGGAAAATATTTTCCATGTAAAAAATGACAATCAAACACGACAACAGTAGGAATTTAGGTGAAAAAGACCATTTCCCACGGAAAATCTTTGGCAATCAAACACACCATAAGTTGAAGGAGATTAAGCAGTAAAACATTCTTGATGTTGCATGAATCTGAATCAGCACTGGTTTAACCACTGGGGCAGTATTGGTGCTCTAGTTATGATTTCTGTGCATAAACAAGTGCATACTTTGGCAGCTAAGAAGAATGAAACTTGTATGTGCAGTGAATTAATGAATTTACATATTGAAGCAGCAAAGTAAGGACCTTTTTAGCACGTTCTTGGCCAATGACAAACTTGTCAAGTCCTTTGCAGATCTGTTTTGGTGTGGGAAAATTTTTACCCAGGTTAGACCCGCCCCAGCTACTTTTCTCTCCATTTCCACCACCATTGTGGCCGTCATTTCCACTGCCACCATTGCCCCCATTACGTGATGCACGAACCAGATTGACGCCAGGAGCAAAAGGAGGTCCAGGTGGCGTGTGCACTGCCAACCCATTCCCAGTAGGTGGAGGGGGAGGCCAGTGCTCTGGTGGCTCACTGCCATAGGACTTCAAGGTCTCCCAAAAAGATGCTCGAATCCTCTTGCCATAATCTTCAGCTTCTGCCAATTTCTTGTCTGAATTTGAATTCTTTGTTTTCACGGTCCCAATCTCAATGAAACTCCCCTGTAGAGGTGACATCTGGTATGGCCTAAAGTAATAAGCTGTCTTACAATTGGGACAAAGATTCAGCGCCTGGAAACCTCCATCCTTATTATAATTAATATTATTATTACTACTACCATTATTGTTAGTGTTTGCACAATCATCGGAAGAATCAGAATTGGGATTGGGAGAGAAAGGAATTATGTATTTACTGGGTAACCTATTGGTGAAGAGTAGATCCATTTGGTTGGAACAACGAGGGCAATTAGCCTCCGCCTTAATTCTCCGAATTTGACAGTCATCGCCGCCACCGCCACCAACACGATTCCACTTATACCTCTCCTGCACTCCAATCAAAGACTCTCTCCTCTTCACCCGAGAGCCCACGTGAAGGCAATTCACAAAACACCGCTTCTGCAACTGCAATTGCGATGCCTTCAATGTTATGTCTGTTAACTTTCTCCATCTCGAGAATCCCGACATTTTATTTCTTTCTCGTAATCCTCCTCCTCCTCCTCCTCCTCCTCCTCCTCCTCCTCCTCGTCGGATGCAGAGAGGTGAAATCGAGATGCGTGTTAACACTCAAAACTGAAAATAATTGCTGCCCGTATCTATACCTATAACAATATACTATTATTAAAATCGTATAAGATTAACAGTAAACGACAGAGTATGTACATGAATTCTGTTTCTTCTTTCTTTTTCTTTCTTGGTAAAAGCAGAAAAACTGATGTTTATATATATGTATGTCTGTATCCAAGGAAGAGAGAATTCGGATAAGAGATAAAGAGGAGAGAGCAATTGTAGGAGAAGCAAAGATTGACAACTAAAATTGATGGATTCCTCTGTATCTTCAAGAAAGTGCCTTCCTTCACCGTAAAATTTCCTATATTTTTAACGTTTTCCTGTTCTGCTTTCTTCTTCAGTTTTGACCGCGTCCACCATTTTTTACTTCCAGTCAGTCACCGAGTTTAAAGGTATCAACTTTGATTTATAAAGGGTAAAAATCTGAAATCTGAACGGCTGCTCTGTCTGGATGTCCTGAATTTTGCTATTTACAGAATGCAATTCTAGTCAGCTACAACATTTCATATTTCCATTTCTACAAAAAATTTTTGTAAGTGAAAATTCTAGTAAGTACTCAGATCGTCTCTTTTGTTGAGTGATGTAAAAATTTCTTACTTTGCAAATTAGTCAGACAAAGCATATTCGAGGTTTGAAATAGAAATACAACGCTAACGGGAAATCTGTTAGTACACATGGCACATGCTATTTGGATAGCAAAATCATGAATTTTATTTAATGAGACATCGCATCGAATGAAAATAAATGATTTCATAAAGTGTGATCATACTTAAAAATAAATGAATATTCTGCTTGCGAACTTAATAATGCGTGATTTGCTTCGGAAATAAGATAAGAGCTAGACTAAGAAAAGTTAATTTCTTTTTAAATATTTATCTTGTAAAAAAATTATCTTTTAAAAGTCTGTTCACTAAGAAAGTAAAAAATAGTTATGAGTTTTACTTACAAGATTTTAATAAATATGTGGTTGGAACTTAGAATTGATTTAGAAAAAAATAAAACTATACAGACTTTAAAATTAGAGAAACATTACTTTAAACTAATTTCTTTAGTGTAGATAAATATGATCGTTATTACATTGCTTTTGCAATAAGAATTCATCTCTCTTCCGAGCTTGTGCAAGAATTTTTTTTCCCTAGACAAGAATGAAGAGTCATTATTGTACCATTATAATTAGAAATTCTTAAATTATGTTTTAGAATTATCAATTAGTAGATAAATTATTTGATTTATCTCTAGAGTTACACCATCAAACATAAACAAGATCGTCTAATATCGGGGAAAAAGTGAATGGAATTAGAGCTTTGAATTTCTTTAAAAATTAAAAATTCAATGACGAAATTTCTCCATGCTGGGAAGTAGCAAAGAAACAAGACACATACTATTTCTATGCACGCATAGGACATCTACTTCAATATCAGTCAATACAATAATTACGCTCGTTATGAGTTCTAGCGCAAGATTGATAATTAAGAATGAAACTTTGTGGACAATGCATAATGTGGAACTTTTAAATCTTTCAAAATTTCCTGGTTTATTTATTTTCCTAAGTATGTGCTATTTATATGACTACCTAATAATAATGTTAGAGTAAAGCTACTTTACACCTTTTGTTCGACATCTACTATCTAGCATCATAGCATGGCAAGGCAAAAAAGAGGCTAGATTTGAACCCATTGTGAACGGATTTCAACTTTTGTTCAATTTGTTTCATTATTTCGCCTGAATATTAATTGAAATAATTTCCCAATAAAATTTTCTTTGGTTCCAACACACCAAAAAAAATTTGAAAATGATATCACATACCTCTAGCACTAAATAATGCCAAATGCATATAGCACGTCACATCAGTCTTATTGTCCAAATTGACCAACCAACATGCCTAAATGTACACCACACATGTATCTAGCGTGTTTAGAATTATACTAATTTCCCCAGTCCCCCGCACTTATAATAAAAGGAGTCCGCCACTCTTGATAAAATGATCTGACCAAAATGAATGACAAAGTATTTTTACTACTTAAATTATAATATGTAAATTAACATCGTAGAGGCACTTTCATTGAAATTTGGAAATTTGGTATCATATTATACCAAACAAATCACATGGGTAAAATGTACCTCTTTTCAAATTAAAATAGATGCAGAACTTTTATTGATTCACCATCATACAAGCTAAACAACATTATTTTTTTTCTTTTTTTTTTTCTTTTTTAAGACAGAACCCACTAGATATGCATTAAATTTCGAACTTTTGTCAAATTTTGCATTTGATTCGATCTTGATGGTCGAATAAAGAGTGGTTCAAATGAGTTTTGAACCAAATCACCCGAATCTGCAACACTAGAGAGTGTTTTAAAGGCTTGCTAGATTTTAGGTAAAGTGAAAAATGAGTAAAGTTAGTTTATTTCCGAGTTGAGGTGGGGTATTTATAGGGATTGATTTCTATTAGCTTGTATAGTTTTTTAGTCTTAATCGTTAATCTAGTGTCCACTTAGTAATCGCCTTGTTTGTCTATATAACGGTTTACTTGTTGCTCTTTATTGTGTATTATCATTTAATTGCGATTTCTATCTCTTTTCCTTGTTTACTTTCCGAGTGTTCTTTTATAGTATTTTCATAATTGTTACAGAAATACTGATTCTATGATCATAAGCCCTCTCACTCTCATCAAAAATGTTTTTAGTATTTTGGAAGAGAGTGACAATAATTTTGAAAACCTTACCCACAGTCGCGCACCTGTATCAAGTTTGAAACCACCGTGAAGGACATTTGACAATGTATCACTTTTGAGCACTTTATCACATTGAATCACTTTTAATAATATACTACTTTTTAAGCATCTTCATATATGATGCGCTTTATAAGTGTCTTTAATGTATACGCTTTAGGCAAGCGACCTTCAGTATACATTCTGGGCGAGCGGCTTTAAATTGCATTCTGGGTGAACGTCTTGAAGAGTTTTGCGTTCTGGGTGAATGTCTTTAAATTGGGTTCTGGGCTAACCTCTTACAACCGTGCTCTGGGTGAGCGTCTATATCTTGCATTATGGGTGATCGTCTTTATCTTGTGTTATGGGCGAACGTCTCTAAGTATGCGCTTTGGGCGAGCGTCTTATAACCGCGTTCTGGGCGAACGTCTTTAAGTTTGTGCTCTGGGCGAGCTCCTTATAATCTCTTTCTGGGGCGAACATCTTTAAGTATGCGCTCTGGACGAGCGTCTTATAATCGCATTCTGGGCGAGCGTCTTTAAATATGCGCTCTAGGTGAGAGTCTTAAAATCGCGTTCTAGGCGAAAGTCTTTAAGTATGCACTCTGGACGAGTGTCTTATACCATATTAGATGGCCTTCAATAATAGTTGTTTACCACATTAAGTGGCCTTCAAGAATATATCGCCCTTAGGCATTTTCCACACTTGGTGACCTTCAAGGATATATATCGCCCTTAGGCGCTCTACCACACTTGGTGGCCTTCAAGGTTATATATCGTCCTTAGGTGATTTACCACACTTGGTGGCCTTCAAGATTATATATCGCCCTTAGGCGTTTTCTTTTATTATCACTTTATGAGTCACTCTGCTCTTATCACAATTCACAAAACAAAAGAAACGGGAAAACTTTAGTTATTTTAAGAATAAGAAAGGAATGCTATACATTATAACCACTTTCCTTTTTGGCTATCATTAATCCTTTGCTAACCATTGATCGTTGATCGTTCTAGATTCTCCTCATTTATCATTGCTCGTTAGTGCGTTCCTTTTAAATTCCTCATCAATAATTGCTCCATAATGGCATCGTCAATATAACGAGTTAGAGTTCCCTGATGAGCGCTTCTGATTCCCTTTAAGTAAGCAAACATAATAAGCTTTATTAATTCCCTCTAGTATTACAACTTGCTTCCACTGAATCCTTTCTTTACCTTAGAGAATTTATCTATGAAAATAGCCCACTTTATCTTCTTTTCTTCACAGGTCCCACGTGTAATGTTCTCCATCAATAGCTTTTATTTCACTCTCAAAACATAATCATTTTTATCATTTCCTTTCTTTTACTAACCCAGTTTTTACGCCTCCTCCCATAAACTTTAACCCATATTCATTGCCTGAAGATTCCAGTAACCTAGTTTAGTTCAATACATAAAGAATTTATTCCTTCTAAATCTTAATTCACGTCCTTTCATCATAATTCACCAACTAAACATATATGTCCCAAGGTGTATCACTGAGCAAATTTTCCCCTTTCCGTCGATCCAAGTTTTCTCCTTGTCGCTTGGTCGTTCCATTCTCTATATTGATCGTTTTAGCGACCATGTTCATTTAGTCTTTTTTGAATGTCGTTTTAGCGACCATGTTCATTTAGTCTTTGGTCACACGATCCTTCTTCGAAATTTGTCCTGTTGAACCTTGTCGCTCCTCATTGATCTGATTTCTTGTTCGTAACAGATTGTATTTTACGCATGTGGCTGGCTAAGTTTCCGTTTTCTTCACCAAAAAGTAATCGCTGATCCAAATAATCGCTAAGTTAATCGTGGCTGTCTCAAACCAACAACTTACACCAACAATTTCCACCAAACTCCCAATCGTTTCCTTTCCCGACCAAACTTTCCACGTGTCAACTACCTCACCTCAGTCCTTATTTCCATCTTCTTCTTGTTCCCTTATTCTCGATCAGTTCAATTCTTCCCGTTGTGCATCAGCAGATGATAACTAATTAGTTTCTGAACTTTCCTATTTGTTGCATCCTCCTCCTTGCCTGACCATATCCTATTCTTTCATCATGATTCACAGCTAGTCGCGTTCTGTTTCATCCTAATAGAACCACGCTTCATCTACTTTGCTGGTTATTAATCGCATTACGAGAAGCTTGATCAAACTGATCGCTCATTGCAAATCTCTTTTCCTGACTTCTTACGTGATCTCACAGCTCAATCGCTTGTGTTGGTGGACGATGGTCCTTATAATCACATCAGCTGCTGGAATCGCATCTTTGACAGAGCTATTCATCTCGTTGGTCACTTGTTGCTCATATCATCGATTGTTTTTACATCATGGCCATAAGTTTGCTGGTTGTGCTGCCTACACAACTCGTTAGCTGTTGTTATTGACTAGTTTCTACCCCATTGTTGATCCTTTTTCCTTCACATTTGCTGATCATATTCTCCACCCTTTTTACTGACCGCTTTTCCCTTGACTGCTAATCCCTTTGATCGTTTATCCCTTTTTCTTTCTCTTCGCTGACCCTTTTTTCACCTAATCGCTCATCACATCTTCAACCTCTAATCGCTTATTTCCCAAATCACCGATTGCATCTTCCCCACATTGCTCATCCATGTTGAATTTCAATGATCATTCCTGTTTCTCGTTCTCAATATATAAAATCGCCCAGAACGCCCAGAAGTCCTTACTCTCTTACACTGAATTCCACCAAAACTTGCATTATACACGATACCAAAGCTAATAAACAAGAAATCTTCCGAATCCATATTGACTTCATCCATCTGGACTATATCACAAGTAAGCCCAAATCCTCACCACCTTGCAATTCTTAATTCTTTTGAGATTCGATTTCTGCCATAAAAATTTAGAATAAAGTTCCATCGAAATCAAAGAAACTAGGCAGCCTTTGGTATTGTAATTCCATTCTTTAAAAGTGAGAACCACAACACGTAGAACTACAAACGCAGTAATACCACTTAAACAACTATATAATAGCCATTTGAATCCGCTAATTTATGTCAAATTATATAGCAATCATAACATTCGAAACAGATCATTGATCCGCGTAAAAGAAACGACATCAATCTAAGGATTTTCAACCATTGAGGAATTGACGGAAAAACAAAGATTCAAGGACCGAGGCATTTACAATTGCGTAAATATCACTGAAACCAATGTAACTCACTGATTCCTAATAAAATTTGTATAGTATCATAAGAAATTGTATACTTATCTGTAAAGAGAATGACCGCAGCTCCCCTCTACCAGACTCACAACGTATCCACTCTTTTCGGTCTGAATCATCTTCTTCCCAGAATACTCTATGCTAACTCGTTGGAAATTCCCTGATTCTGTGCTGCCTTACTCCATTTACAAAACACCAGCTTAAATCTGTCATCGATTCTAATCAACATTTTTTTCTCTGTGATTCTTTTGTTTTGTTTTGCCTTTTTTTTTTTATTCTAAGAATCTCAACCAAAAGTAATTCATGACTTTTTGATTCAAATTCCCACGTACGGCGCCAATGATTCAATCTTGATGGTCGAATCAAGAGTGGTTCAAATGAGTTTTGAACCAAGTCACACGAATCTGCTACACTAGGGAGTGTTTTAAAGGCCTGCTAGATTTTGGGTGAAGTGAAAAATGAGTAAAGTTAGTTTATTTTTGAGTTGAGGTGGGGAATTTATAGAGATTGGTTTCTATCAGCACGTAGAGTTTTTAAGTCTTAATCATTAATTTAGTGTTTACTTAGTAATCACCTTATTTGTTTATATAATAGTTTACTTATTGCCTTTTATTGTGTATTATCGTTTAATAGTGATTTCTATCCATTTTCCTTATTTATTTTACGAGTGTTCTTTCATATTATTTTCATAATTGTTATCGAATATTGATTCTATGATCAGCATTAAACTTCGAACTTTTGTCAAATTTTCTTATCATTTATTACAATTGATACATTCTCCAAAAAAAAAGAAAGGTAATTTACACTTAACGTCATAACCTTTCAACGTTTAATAAATTACGTCTCTAACCTTTAATTCTACTCTTGAGGGTCTCCAACCTTTCTCAAAATTCCCAGTCAAGTCCCTATAGACGGAATCTGTCAACTCTAACAACTAATCAACTCTTTGACTAGCGGCAATTTTGGTAACATACAAAAAGTAAATATTTTAATTAAAAAATAAAAATAAATTTTAAAAAAAAAAGGAAAAAAGGTAATGAATTTGGGAAATAAATTTTGGCAGCTGGAAATGAGCTGCCAGTATTGGCAGCCGGGAGGGAGTCTTCCCCCCTGTTCTTGCTGCATTTCCACAGCAAAAAAAGGGAGAAGACTCCGCCCGGCTACCACTTCTGACAACCAAAGGGCTACCAGAAATGGCAGCCGGTATGGGGAGTCCCCACCTCCACCTTTTTTCTTTTTTTTTTTAAATTTAATTTTATTTTTTTATTAGAATATTAACTTTTTGTATTTTACCTAAATTGCCCCTAGTCAAATAATTGACTAACGTTTAAAGTTGACAGATTCCGTCCACAGAGACCTAGTTTAGATTTTGAGAAAGGTTAGAGACCCCCAAGAGTAGAATTAAAGGTTAAGGATGTAATCTATTAAAAGTTGAAAAGTTGGGGTCGTTAGGTGTAAATTACCCAAAAAATAATAAATAAATAAATAATAACAAATAAAAATTAAAAAAAAACGAGGATAATGACGTGCATTAAGTTTAAACAATAACTACCTTTGAATCAATGGAGCGTTTAGGAGTATAATGACATGTAATAAGACTAAGCAATAACTACTTTTGAATCAATGGAGTGTTTCCTATTAATGTATACAGCTGGACCTGGATTACTTCCGTACAAGACTTACCTACAGATTCTTCGCACAACTTGGCAAAATGTCTGCAAATTCGATACGCTAGTTTCCAAAGCACAAGAAAAGATATGGATACAAATGCATTTCAAATCGTCTCTGGTAAAATATTTAACGCGTCAAATTTCCTCAAAATAATTACATGTCAACTTATTATTCCTCAAAATCGTTTAAAGACAAGGTTCATCTATTCATCTATTACAACTAGGATGTCTATTTAGAAATCACTATTACTTTTTTAATACAACAGACAGCAATTGGGAAAGCGATCAAGAACGAAACTCATAGTAGGTCACTGGCCAATTTTTCAAGCCTTCGAGCAACCGTGAGGTGATTGCTCCGCTCATATAACTCAATCAATGAACTAATCGTTCCGGATAAAACCTCCCTTTTAAGGTGTACGGATGCAACAGATTTAGCCGCATCAACTGAAGAACTTGTCTCTTCAAGAGATAAGCATAAGCCTTTCAGCCACTCTAAAAGAAATGACGCTTTCTATATCAAAAGGGAAAAAGATAGGTTAGTAAGCTTGATATTTATAAAAACTGAGCAGTTTCATTAATGTCAATGCAAAAGATATGACAATTGAAGAAAATATTCGTAATAGCAGCAGTTCATCTACTGATCTTACTTTAGCAAGAAAATCTTGTACAGCTTGATGATCACTTCTTGAAGCAAGGCCAAGCACGTGCAACATGGTTGAGGTCAACTGTTGCAGAAAAAGTATTCCTTACAGAGGATTTCAAATTACCAAAAAACGTTACCAATCAAAGACGTGCTTCCTTTCAAAAATTTGCCCCAGAATAGCAGGCACAGAGAAAAGATTTGCAAGATGAAAACCAGTCACGGAACACTAGCAGGTTCAAATGTGTCAAATATTGTAGGCTAACTTCCTAATTTAACTCCATCAGAAAATAAAGAACTTGGCTGTAGTACTGAGCATTGGAAGATTCCTGTATATAAATTTCAAACATGAGGAACGAAACAGCAGTGGTAGGCACATCCTAAAACATACCCAAGCTTTTAGCAATTAGTGAGATATCCACCATAATTAAATATTTGGCAGAACAAGTTCTTCCCAAACAGTAAAAAAAGTTATGGCGCCACACAAGTCAACACCAAGCTAAAAAGACAATTAGAATGACACAAGGAAAAATTCTATATCTGAGCATCTTTCTCTGAAAAATCCCTATGTCTTGCAATAGTGACAACACAATAACTAAGGAATAAAAACAATCGACAAGATTGGTAAATGACCTGCTTTTCAAGTGCAATCAAATATTTGAAGTTAGA
>CAVNYN010207975.1:0-15383 GCA_963692815.1 Nyctanthes arbor-tristis | reverse complement strand
CAACCTTTTTTATAAAAAAAAAAAAAAAGCCCCCCCCCCCACAACCCCCGACCCAAAAAAAGAAAAAAACTTGTAATCATTGTAGCTTCATCACGTTTGACTCTATGTATAAATTCAAATTCCCAATATAGAATTATCATTTATTTTATTTTATTTATTTATTTTATTTATTTATTTTTTTGTTGTTCTTCCTATCCCGAGAAGCAACATTGAGAAACTCAATAATGTTGTGATCTCAAGATTGAAGAGTGAAGATGGAGACTTTGAGAGCATGCATCTCCAGTGTATAACACTGTTACCGGTTAAGAGAGCGTCTTATGACAATTCATAAAAAAATATATACGGTACATTAAATATTTTGACATTACAAAAACAAAGTACGACTAAACATTGTCAAGTGTCTACTATTATTTAAAACTTTAGTCTCCGATTAATTACTACATTTCTCTCTTTCTATTTTCTAGTGCCTAATTAAATACACCATGGACATTAATATTGCATCATATATCAGATTTTTTTTTTTTTTGTGCTTTTTCAATATGTTTTGTCACACATATATAATACACATTGTTGCATTGGAGATATTGTGAGCCTGGAGTGATATAATTATTATTAGTGCTTTTGCAATTCAATTATACTGCAGAGAAAAACAGTGCCTTTTCAGGCTCACCATCAGTTGAAGATGTGGAGGCTATGGTCATTCGGGATGCATGGTTTAGTTTTCAAAAAAGAAATGAACTTCCAGGTGGGATTAGCGGAGAGTGATTCTTTTAGTCATTCATGCTCCTTCGGTAGATCACCTGTTTGCACCTAATGTGGTCCTTTTCATGGATATTTTGGCTCCTGAAGCTTGGCGTGGCACCGGACTTTTCCTTCGTCCGATGATGTGATCCAAAAAGGACAAATCTCGTGATGTGATCCAAAATATAGGGACTACGAAGAATAATTTTCAAAATGTTAGGCGGATGAATTCTCATTGAAGGAAAGAGCCAACGAACGTTATGTTAAAAGATAGGGCGTTTACAATAAAGTCCGTAGTGAACCCACCCAACAACGACTCAGAATACAATCCATTGCTTTCTGAGATAACATATTTGCCACCATATTCGCATTCTAGCTAATGGCTAGAAATTGGACACCATCGAACCCCTAGCGTATATAGGAAGGTGATTCGCTCCATTAAGAGGATCTTTTGGCGCTCGAGGTTGTGGCTCTTTGATAAGGTATATGACATTCGATGCATCTGACTCAAAAATCACCTTCTTAAATCCTTGTTCAAGCGCAAGTTGAACTCCCGCAACAAAGCCCACACTTCACGATCGTGAGGAGAAAGGTTACCCAACACAGTATACGAGCTCGCCACCTCACCTTCCCTCTTGCATCTCGTCCAACCGCTCCTGATCCAACCTGGTTTCTAGCCTTCTTCACCGAAGCATCAACATTCATTTTTATCCATCCATGCTCCAGCGGTCTCCAATCATGTGCAAACTCCATTGTATTTCTCCCTCGGCCATGGATGTTCCTGTACTCCTCCAAGTATCTTTGCGCCACGTCACCTACCATCCTCTACTCCATATTCTTCCCGTTGAAAACGAATTCATTCCACACGAACCACCTTTTCCACAACACGACCATCAACCATTCGAACTCCTCCTTTCCAGAACTCGCCATCCCTCCAAAATAAATTCACCCGAATGGCCCCCTTCAAAAAACTTCTCACCATGTTACCAAACCCACTCGTTAACCACCAATCCTTAATTTAAAAACAGCCCTCTAAAGCATGAAATGAACAAATGAATTCTCCTCAAATGAATTACAGCGTAGTCAGTAAGGGGAAGCAATCTTCATCATTGTCAAAACTGGCTATTTTTATAATCAGATTTAGATCGGAAGTAAATTTAATAAATACTCACTGAATTTTGGGTGATTTTGATCTAACACCATATAATTATACACTATGGTGCCATATTTGCTATGTAGTATGCATACATGTATGTCACATAATAAATATAGTGTCATAGTGTATGATTCATATGGCACCATAATATGACTCAAATTTTGGGAATATAACTATTTACTCACCGAATTTTGACATGTAACTATTAACTCACTGAACTTTAAACAATGTTCACCATCCATCACTGTCTTAACCACCGTTGGCATAAAGTTAAAGGTGTTAGTGATGTGGCTAACGGTTATTGTTGGGAAAAAAGTGCGAACGAATCCTACATCGGTTAGACATGAGAAAATTGATGAGTTTATATAGAATTAAGCTACTCCACCTTATAGGTTAACCTTTAGAGATAGAACCCCAGTTCCTTACAGTAGCATTAGAGTCAAGCCCAAACTTAACCATGTGGGTGCGTGTGCGAGACCTCGGATATCGACGAACGGAGAAGGTGGGCCCCAAAGTTGATTCATGGTAGTTGAAAAAATCTATAGGCGGCTCTCAAGACGGTTGTGTCCACAGAAGATCGTGACAGACACAATGAATTGAGCCTTGAAAAAAGGTGATTGTGTCCATGTAAGGCAATGACACACGTAGTGAATGGTTTAAACCTTAAAAAGAGCAAAGAAGATATATAGATGTACTATTAGTTGAAGGGAAGCTAAGACCATGTGGTTCTTCAATCGAAGGGGGGATTGTTGGGAAAAAGTGCAAACTAATCCCACATCGGTTAAACATGGAAAAAGTGATAGGTTTATAAAGAATTTAACTACTTCACCTGATAAGTTAACCATTTGGAATAGAACCTCAATTCATTATAAGTTACAGGTTATATTTTAAAAATTACTGGATATTCACTATACGTTATGAATGCAACTATTAACTCACTGAAATTTACAAAGTTAATTATTAACTCACTGAATTTTCATTTATAACAAAAAGCTCACTGAATTTTAGAAAATATCCATCCGCCACTTATATGAATGCAAAATCATTCCCTTATTTCCTTTCATTCTTATAGGTTTTATACTACATTTTTCCTTTTGTTAATATTAAAAAAAAAAAGAAACAAAAGCAATATTCCCTGATTAAAAAAAAAAAAGCCTACATTGTCGTCACTCCTAAAACAACAATAAAAAATTACCACAACAATCCAGAAGTTAAATTAAATCTTAGTACAGCTTCTGTAGGATAAATGTATATTATCCCAGACAAGTGAGTTTAATAGAGGACCTCGTTGGTTAGCACAAAAGAAGCTTTACATATTCTTACAAAACATTAATTTGCTTCTCAGACCAATCAAAATATTCATCGGTAGCATTTACAAAAATACATAAATTTGTTGTCCTAGGTCTCTTCTTTGTTTGCGCATTCATGCTCCATTTGTTGTGAATCATTTGTAAGACAACCCACATTGCAGCTTTGGGTCCAACAATGTTATTTTGACAAGCTACTCCTGGAGTTAGCATGACTTGCCATTGACAAGCCTCCACAATGGATCAAGTGGTGCTCTAGGCAAAACCATGTTTGTAACTCTTTTTGATGGAAGCTTTTGTTAGATACTAATGAAAGAATAAACCGTTGTTCAATGATGAAATTAAGAAAACAAAAATAAGTAATATGTTAAAATGAATTTGTTTTAGAGAATACCCTTGTACTTGTCTGTGTGTTCAAGTCTTGAATGCTTACATCTATGGGTTGATCTCCTGGTTGTCCAAACCAATCCTGCCAAGCATCTAGGGCTGGACCTGATAGCAGGCGCAGCATGCCGGTGCTTAGGGCTCAGAACTCTAGAGGGCCCATTTTTTGGTTTTCATGCTTTCTTTTCCTTTTTTTTTCCCTTAACCCATTTTAAAGCCCACTTTTAGCTTAAATCTTGCGCCTTAAAACTCAAGATCTATTTATGGGCTTGTATTGCTTTTGACATTCAATTTGAATAATTTGGTTGGAATTGCCTTATCTTATTTATATGTCTAAATTTTCATCTCCTTATATTTAGCTTAAGGATTACTCTTTGAGACTAAAAAAAAAATTGTTTTTGGGATAGATAGTTGTCTGATTCTATTCTTACCTCGTGGGTAGCTATTATAATATGTTGTTTAGTAGCATTTAAAAAATAAATAAATTATTGATCGTTGTAGGGCCCCATTTTTTAAACTTTGCTTAGAGCCCGGTTTACCACAGGCCCGGCCCTGCAAGCATCATGTGAGTTTTTTCATTTTTTCCCCTCACCATCTCAAAATAAAGAGATACAACAAAGCAATGAGCCATACGGGTCCCTGGCACACAACCAAAAGAAAAAGCTTAGAACAACAAACATAAGACTAACTAACCACATTCAACACAAGCACAATTCCGAACAACGTTAGAGCAAAAGCTTCCACACAAGCCCAGCAAAGAAACATCAAGATGTCTAGGGAATCTGTTTACAACATCAAGATGTCTAGGGAATCTGTTTTGACTTCTTAGTAGCACTCTTGGGGGTAGGGAAAAACATCTTCCAAAGCCTCATGATAAAGTTTCTTATTATGTGAGTAAATAAGAGGTCCCGCATCTAGCCAATCTGGACATATCCCTCTTAGCCTATTATGATCTAGATATATTCTGCCATACTGGATTTGATTGAACTGTAATTCTGCAAATAACAAACTGAGCTTGTGTGCTTTTTGAACAGGGGAACCCCCCAAATTGAGGTCACATTTGAAGTCGATGCCAATGGCATATTGAACGTCAAGGCAGACGACAAGGGCACTGGTAAATCTGAGAAGATCACCATCACCAATGAGAAGGGTCGTTTGAGATTGACAGAATGGTTAGTGAGCCGAAAGTGTCTGCGGAGGAAGACAAGAAGATGAAGGAGAGAACTGATGCTCGCAACAGCCTAGAGACATATGTATACAACATGAACAAAATCAATGACAAGGACAAGCTTGCTGGCTAGCTCGAGTCTCGAGACTACCACAAAGGAGGCGCTCGAGTGGTTAGACGACAACCAAAATGCTGAAAAACAGAAGCTCAAGGAGGTGGAAGCCATGTGTAACCGGCCCGATCATTATAGCCGTTTATCAAAGATCTGTAGGAGCGCCTGGTGGAACATCATCAGAAGATGATTCCCACGACACGACACGACACGACGAGACGAGACGAGACGAGACGACCTCTAGGTAAGTTAAGATTTGAAAGTAAGGCGAAGCAAAGTAAAGCAACAAACGGCAGAGTAATTTTTGTCATGGCAGAAGTTCTCTGTCTTTGAGCTGAAGACACTGTTTAGAGGATTATTTCGTCCTCTAATTAGATCTTGGTTTCTATGTTTTACAATTTCTTGATGTTATTGTACCATGTATTGGATAGGAGTGCGCCCTATTTGTTGCAATGTACGTAACAATTGAAGTCCTTACGTTACATTACTTCTTTGTTTTCCAATTTTAATCCGGTTTTAGACTTTGATATTCACCGGATTTCAAATTGATTGTGTATCATTATGTTACACATGTCGTTCTTGAATTGAAGACGACGATTTGACCTCATGAGTTGCCCCGTTTCTAATGGCACAGCGGCCGATGATTTTTTCAGATGAATATTCGAATGTCTCCATTAACAAGGTTGATGCGCATTTGACAAATCCGTGGGGAGAGTCTTCCCTTAGAGCCTGAAGAAAGACAAGAAAAAATAATACAAGGAACAGTGGCTATAACATAAAACACCCAGGCTCTTCAATGAATGCCCTCCAAACTAGTTGGGAAGATTGACATTCATGAAAAGGAGAACGACGCAAATTGTAAATTGCGATTTTCCTAAATTGAGAAGGTAGCAACTGCAACGTATGTTTACCATTTATACATTTTAGCAAAATCAAGTCAATTCAGGTAAGAAAAATGGCTGAGGATGACAATCTCAAAGTGAAATGTAAAATGTATTTTGTATAATTAGACACATGGGAAAGAGGTGGATGATAAATGATCATCATCGCATAAAAGGGAAAAACGAAGACAAATAGACGCCGCTCCACTTAAGCGACAATGCAGCCTTCCAAGTCCAAGTGAGAACCTAAAATCCTGCTCGTGGGTTGCCAGATCCCGCTGCCACAACACCCATACCACCGTCTGCCATTTCTTGGTCAGTTGGTTTTGCTATAGTGACTTTATCATCATTTAACTTATCTACGAATTCATCAATCTTGCGGAATTGATATGGCCATCTTGCATTGTACAGGAATTGGCGGAGATCAAAACCTATTGTCCTCTGGTGAATAACTCTGCAAAAGCATGTCTAATCTTTATTTAGACTATTATTCAACTCATGCTGGGAAATACAAAATGGAAAATGCAATCTTTTTCACTTGGATAGTGTTTGGCCAAGCTTTAAAAGCTTGTTTTACTAGTCAAAGTTGGAAAAAAGTAATTTGCTTATTTTTTACATTAACATTAACATAAATAACTAAACTATTCTTTTTAGGGGAGGGCGAGAGAAAGAGAGAGATTCTTAGGTTTGCAAATAGGGAAGTACCTCTGCGTGATAGGAAGGTGTTAAGACAGTCATCTTATGTCTATGGATGGAATAGTACTTGAAGAAATGCTTCACCTTCTCAGCAACTTCTAATGGAGTCAACTTCGCACCCCATCTATAACAAAGATTCTGGCCAGAAAAAGAGGGAAAAAATAAAATAAAATAAAATAACAAAAAGACGGACACCAGAGTACTTCAAATATAACATGTATTCTTAAATTGCACAAGAATCAAAATGTAAGTGGGACACAAGCAATTAACTTATGGCACCAGCAGTTAACTTATTGTCTTACACCAATAAGGAATTTGACACGAACCTTAAACATTGATACAGGACCACAGTGGAAAATCTTACGCATCCTTCCATATACTGATAGTTCCTCATATGTCATTCCCATGTCCACTTCATCCAGCTATTTTGAAATAGAAATAACCATCAGACTTCAATTTACAGATATCTAAATGTCAATATGATAACACTCCCTTGCTCCCAATGTTAGAATGCAAGCCAAGATAACAAGAAGACAAATATTCAGGCACTGAACAGAGGGAAACTCAGCAACCAGATAACCCACAAAATGATTATCGTGGAGGGACAATGCCCTTGGCCACGAATGTACTGAATTATTGTGACAAGAATAAAGTAGATGATGAAGAAGAATAGGGTCCTTTAGAAGCACATTTTCACAAGGGAATAAGTTTACTAACTCAGAAAAACAGTCAATCGTGAACCACCAGTTTAATGAATACCTGGCTGTAATTGGAACGTATAGGCTCCAATTCAGCAGTGGGAGGAGCAGCTTCAATTTCTGCCAATTATGAGTAACCAAGATGAGTAGCAGCCCATTTCAGAAACATTCGAAGATCCTGCTTGCTGATACTTCCAATTTGATTTATATCCGCCGCACTGCAATCATACTGCACATAATAGGTTACTTTCGAGCTAATCACGTCATTATTATAACCACAGATTCATTGCAAAATGTTGCGTCACTCAACAAGATGATACAAGAGTGAAGTTAACCAAAACCCAGGGTTCATAATGCAAAAGCGGCCCCCATATACCCTTTGACAGATAGAATTTGGTTGCTTGATTCTAACTGACCTTTAATTGTTAGTTATTTTTCTTATATTGGTAAACAACGTCCATTTTCGTCGTATAAAGCTCAAGGCTTACAACCCAACAAGTAGTTCACTTGTCACGCGTGTTTGTAACTTGTAAAATCTGAAGTACCTTTGTTAGATAGCCACGTAAGCCTTCATCCACATTAGAGCTTCCCAACACCAAATAAAAACCCAGTTTGCTATGAACCCAGAGCAAGAGCGAGGCTAGCATGAATGCTAGAACCATTCTGATGCGAGCTTGTATATTTTGCAATCCCAAGTTTTCAATGTTTGATCCTCCATCTACCTGTGGAAAAATCAACGCCAGTTTCGCATTAACATGATATGGTAAATGCAGTAGAGATGCACATAAACATTTAACCTTTTATTTTCCTGCCTTGTAACGTGGTCTCTTTCCAGTAAGCGTTTGAAACAAAGAGAGAAAAGCAGAAACCACTCCATCTATGGAAACGTCAAGATGCCACGACCCAATTTCATTAGCCAATACCTTTTGCCCTGGTTCTTGTGGCATCAGAACTGTAAGAGAAAGAGCCTGTCATTTGTTGATCATCGCACAGGACCTACCAAGTTATCAACTAATCAAAATTAAATTTGTACAATTTGGTTCTGCATCCGCAAATAGAAGTGAAAAATACATGAATTGAACAGTGTAATGTATAAAGCAGCTGCTCTAGCTTCAGGTCACAATAACAAGGAGAAAGTGGTGCAGTACGAGAAGGAAGGACATAAATAACTTGAACCTCCTATATCCTTCGAACATAAGCAACTATACTAAACTTTTAATATGTCAAGTATGGACAAACTAATTCTGCATATGCATACATACCTATTTTCAGATCCCATAAAAACTGTGCAGAATATGCGTTTGGCAAATTCTTGGCTGTCGGTTGGAAACTGTCCATCAGTGTAATGGCCGATTCTTATAGCATCAGCTTTGACTTGTTCATCTCCATTGGCAATTTCTGCAGGAACAGTTGCATA
This sequence comes from Nyctanthes arbor-tristis, assembly GCA_963692815.1. NCBI lineage: Eukaryota > Viridiplantae > Streptophyta > Magnoliopsida > Lamiales > Oleaceae > Nyctanthes > Nyctanthes arbor-tristis. The sequence goes on along the minus strand of CAVNYN010207975.1, from coordinate 6,823 downwards.
ATCAACCAGTGGAGTATAAACAAAGCATGACATGCAGAATAATATGCTTCTAAATTTGGTATGAATCTTCCAGGCAACTTGCAGTAAATAAGCAACGCTCCATAATTACTATCAATTGCACTAATCCCATGCTGTAGTGGAGTCATTTTCTTCCAGGATTATCAAGTAGTGAACAAAATAAGAAGTATTGGGAAAACACTAGCTCTCAACTGAACTTGCATCTCAAATTGTTCAAGCATTAAAATTATTTGAGGAAAGAGTCAAGTGCCTTTAATTTGTCCACGTGTTATCACTAATCAACCGGCGTGCTATCTTCTTATAGCAAGACAATTAAATATTCAAAACTTCCGAAGACAATGTTTCAAAGTTGTTGATCAACCAGAAGGCTAATAATTCAGTATCAACAGTTCTGTTCCTTGGAAAAAAGATGGACTACATGAAAACCCAAAAGCCAATACTCATTCATACGCATAAAATTGAAATCACTCCAGAAAGATAGAGAACAAAGTACACATTCATCAAAATAATGTTCCTCTCTAAAAAACAGAATTATATAAGAAGCTAAAAGCCAAAACTAACCTTTTACAGCAAGCTGGCACATACAACCAACTATAGCAACTACAGAGGAGCTATCAGCCCCACCTGAAAGTGGAAGCAAAAAGCCAGACGCACCACTTCGTCTTAAATAATCCCACAACCAGCAACCAGGTCCAAAAGCTATTTCCTCTTCCGGGGAATGATACTGAATCTGCAAAGAAGAAGAAAAGTTTAGAGACAGGCTTACTGATTGAAAAGCTACAAATTGAAGACCTGTCATCATATAAAAAAGAAAGGAACTATCTGAGTAAACCACAAGATTTATTTAAATAAGCCGCAATTCAGCAGAATAATGCTGCATTCTGCCCATTTCCGTTAAAGGGAGAGAAAAGAGTCCAGTGAATAATTTGTCTCTCCCTTGCCTTCGAATCACCCCTACCCACATCAGAAGACTCCCAAAAGGGGAGCAAATTTTACAGGTTGTGTTTTCATTTCTTCTTTCAATACAGTTCACAAGAAGTCAAAAATCATACGTTTCAGTTTCGGTACTTCAAATATGATTTCTATCTTTGTACTTTCCAAAAATCCATAAAGCATTCAAAAAAAAAGCTATCTAAAATGCAGTGTTTTCTCTCCTTAAAACACTTTTTTCATTTCAATTACAATAGTGTCAGCTATCCAGATTACCTCACCTTAAGTGGACTTGAGAGTGACATTTGCAGATTAAAAGACTGGCAAAGTTTGTAAAGTACTGCTACTGAGGATACTTCTAGTTTGCAGCTAGCTTGTTCTTGGAAGCTACTTATAGATCCTCTAAGACTTCAACCTTCCATCAGATGCAGAAAAACCAAAGTCAGTTCTAACTAGGTAATTAAGAATCACAAATTTGCAAATTTTGCAAAGTCAAGATAATGGAATATGCCACACTGCAGCAAGAAGCATATGAAACGTGCACATTTGTGATTTGGCTAGAGAACTATTGATCAAACTGCTAGTATACTATCCTTACCACCTATTCCTGATTCTCTTTGGAATAGCATCTTGAGCAAAATATTAAGGAGATAAGATAGAGAAATGCTTAGGGGAATAAAATTATTAATGCGGAATGAAATGCGGGGTGACAAAGCAATATGCCCCCAGAAGTCAAACCATTAGAATCCAATTGAGCATGTATTCACGAGGGTGGTGTGCCTAACCAATTTAGAGCTTGTTTGATTGTCATTATGTGGTCAAATTTATAATGAGAAATTATAATTAGTTGAAATGAATAGTGGAGATTTAATCGAAATTTGAAATGTATGGTGATTGTTGAGCAGTTGTCAAATCAGTAGTCAAATCAATGGTAGGTGAAATTATAATGGGAAAAAATAATGGGTTTCAAACAAGCTCTTATTAAATTTTTATTAATATGATCAACCATACAAGCATATTGTCTTATATGGTTCAAATTAACAAATGGGATAGAATTTCCAGCATACCGCATCTAGATCTATTTGAGCAACCACGAGCTCCACATCCTTCAGGGAAAATTGGGAACCTTGGGCAACCATATCACCATTCACAACAATACAAGAACATCCATCTGTGAAAAGTCAATATATCAAACCATACATACTGAAGGTTCAATTTCTTTGCATGGCAGGGAAAAGGTAAGTGCTTCATGAAGTTGACTAATGAAGAAACTAGATCATGTGATTGATTCTTGCAAGGTTAACAACTAAAACACAGTTAAGTTGACTATGACAAATCAAAGTAGAGCATCTTTCATACCGTAATAAAGACAGCCACCATCACATCCTTGTTGGTTGCTATACATGTAAACTCCTCCACGGGTATGGGTAGCACCTATAAAAGCACGAAGCCGAATATCAAGCTTTCTTAATTGGTGATGACTTCCACTAGCATTCATAAACACTTCAACACCATTCAACGCAAGCTCAGCATGAGGGGGTATGGGACTAAAAAGTTCCTCACAAACTTCAGCTGCAACAGCTCTGGGCAAACAGGAACATAATACTAACATTTAAGTGATACCGAACTCAATATGTACAAAAATCAAGGATTGCAGCAGAATGAAAAATGAGAAAATCATAAGAAATAGAGAACTTATTTTGATTCATGACAAAAGTCTGAGAATTACAATGCATAAAGACTATTCATATAAGGTTTAACTAGTCTAAATTAAGGACACTATAAAGATAATATAACGTACTGCAAATTTTTTTTTTTTTAAATAAAACCCTAAATACATTTCATACAATCAGAATATAATATTTGATAAATATTATTAAATTATTATGTTTATTGATGTCCATCAGTGAGATATTCAGCAAACAGGTTATTAAGGGGAAAACATTGGGTAGCTTCTATTGAGACATTTGTATATGCAATCACACTATTCCCCATGGATACTTCACGAGTGGAGAGGAGTAGTCCAATACATGTCTAGTAGAATCAAAGAAATGCATGGTAAATAGAACTTAAAGAATATTTAAGAAACAAGTAACCTAAAGTCAACGAAACAAACTAGGACTTCCTATACAAATATATGTTATTGCCCCATTGCATCCCTAACTAGCATTCACTTCCATACAATCCATCTCATAACAGCACGTCAGAATACAGCCTGCTCCAATAATCAAATTTTACACATTCAACTTTAGTGTATTCAGGATTAATAAGATCAAACACCTCAAACTTCGAAACAAAGTCACAGGTGAAAGCATCAAAGGTTGCAATAGATATTATGACATACGTGTCCAGAAACTGAAGATAACCATAGCCAAAAGGCACAGTCTTCTGTGACAAAGCCTCAGATATTTCGCTCGGAAGCAAAAAGTCTTCTGTGACAAAGCCTCAGATATTTCGCTCGGAAGCAAAAAGTCCTCAAGATGGTCTTTTTGCTTCCATGCAGTGAACCACCGAAGTTCCCTATAGTTGCCATCATTTGCAAGCCACATTTTGGGGCGTATCATCACTATTTTCCTGTTCAAGCACAGAACTTGGCAATTATAACGCTCTGATCCCTTGATAATTGGCATACCAAAACTACATAAGATACCATCTGTCCAATCACCAAGCAATAGTTCTCTTAAGCATTCCCACCTGCAAGTCAATCATTATGAGAAAAGAAATGGAAGGAATCACAGGGAATCTCCTTCATCGATGAGCAATGTACAACATCAATTGTTTGCACAGAAGCAGTAAAATTATCTACAATGTCTTGCTAATATAATTTCCTTTTCTCGAAACAACTGCACACAAAGATGGTAGCAACTCTGCAATTATTGTTCCCCATTTGAAAAGGTATTGCATCAAACTTCAGTTAAAGAAGTAACACCATCGATTTTTATTTCTTATATCATTTGATAATGACAACATAGTTATTATACTATAAAGTAGCTCTACTTATATGTGATAGAAACTCAGCACCAACATAAAGACTCACAAGCAATTCAGATTGCAGTTCCCAGAAACCCAATGTCCATTGCAATCTCATTAAATTTACTTTTTACATTCTCATTACACAATTTCAACTGATTTTGTTCCCAATTCTCCTCATATCTTTCAACAGGAACTAGACCCCCCCCCCCAAAAAAAAAAAAGAAATAAGTGCTGCCCGTCCATGAAAGAAAACTTCACAAGTAAACATAAACATACAAATATAAAACTGAATTCGAATGCACATAGTTATGTACTTACGCATGAGTGACAGTATCCAGTTCCAAGAAATGGTCTTCACAGCCATAGCCAGTGATTTCGAGCTCGGGGCCTAGCCGAATCACTGCACCGGCTTCTTTAGCCCTAGTAATTGACTCTTTAATATTCTTTATATTGCAATCAAAATCCATTGCCCATTGGTTCAAATTACAGGTGGCCACTTTCAGCAACCTCATCTTCAATTCTCAATACCACACGAGACACGGCTCCAATATTTCAACAGCTGAACAGAATTCAGAAACCCAGAATACAGTAGGATAATGAATCAGAATAAAAAAGATTCTAATATGAATTTATCGGAGATATTAACGATGTTTAAGTTTTGTCCGGAGGAAAAAAAAAAGGATAAAACAAAAGAACCATCATTCAACACCATCATTAAAAGTCCTGCCAACACCATCATTAAAAGTCCTGCCAGATTAGAAAAGAAGATAAATCATGCTAGGCTGAACTTGTGAGCCTTTATCATAAGTTCATTGGATCTTTCTCTACAGGAAAAGGTATTGTAATCGGATTTGATATCATTCGACAGCTTTGGCAAAAGCGAGTTATTCTTCTACATGATGGTTTAAGGTTCAAGTCCTACTATCTGTCATATTTACAACTAGGAGCTCATTTTTCTATGATACCTTACCAAGCTATCACTGAAACTTTGACCTAAGATTGTCGTGCAGAATCTCACATAGATTTTCTCACTATATGTACTAAACCTCTCTGGAAAAATCCCGACTTCTTCATTTCACTACCTTTCAAGAAAAATGAAGACATCAACCCTACAAAAGCTAGTCATTCTCGCATGAATCCAAAACACCTTCAACTTGCAACCCAAGAATTAACCCAGCTTCAACAAGAAGGACCTATTGAACCCACAACTTCTCCTTAGGCATGTCAAGCCTTTTATGTTAATAAGAGAAATAAATAAGTCAGAGGAAAATTCAGATTAGTCATTGATTACAAGCCACTAAATGATTTCATTGCGGATGATAAATTTCCGCTTCCAGACAGAATAACCATGTTTGCTAATCTGTCCAAAGACAAGGTATTCTCAAAGTTTGATCTTAAGGCAAGTTTCTGCCAATTGGGAATTCTCCCAGAGGAAAGATACAAGACAGTTTTCTGTATTCCAAATCATCATTACCAATGGACTGTTATGCCTTTTGAACTCAAAACAGCCCCTTATTTGTTTCAGAAGGTAATGACAAGAATCTTTGATCCTTCACTCTATACTGCTTTGGTATACATTGACGATATTCTCCTCTTCTCAAAGAACGAGACATCTCATCAGCAGTTATTATCCCAATTCATCAGGATTATCAAAGATTATGGCATCATGCTCTCTCAAAAGAAAATGGTTATTGGTGTCAATGAAATTGACTTCTTGGGCATGCACATTAAAGATTGATAGTATTCTTTACAACCTCACGTTGGTCAGGAACTCCTCCACTTTCCTGACGAAAATCTTCCAAAGAAGTCCAGAAGTTTCTTAGTGTTGTTAATTATATGGCAGAATTCGTGGGTCATATGGCCCCCATCATCAGGCCATTCCAAGACATACTAAAGAAGAATCCACTTCCTTGGTCTTCAGCCTACACAAAGGATATTCAAGCTGTCAAGGCTATGGTTCCCTCATTACCATCACTTCAAGTTCCTACTGATGGTAGAAGAATCCAGATCGGAAGAGCGTCGTAAGTGATTATTTTTGGGCAGCAGTTTTGCTTGAAGAAAAGGATAGAAAACACAAAATCTGTGGATACAAAAGTGGATCGTTCTCAAACGCAAAAAAGCATTATCATTCCACTTTCAAGGAAATTCTTGCAGTAAAAAAAGGTATTGAAAAATTCTAGTTTCATCTCATTGCACATATATTTCTCATTGAAATGGATATGTCTTCTTTCCCAAAAATGCTCTCATTCAAACAGAAACAAATCCCCAATGTTCAACTACTTAGGTGAGCAAAATGGTTCTCAAATTTCACCTTTGAGGTCAAACATATCAAAGGAAAAAATAACCTTCTCCCATACCTCATTTTCAGACCAAAAATCTCACATTCTCAAGCTATCTAAATTCCCATTATTCACATGATGCACCCATTTAACCTCGTCATATCATCTCCCTCAGATCTTCAACAGATTATGCAAATCAAAACAATCAAAACCCGAGCCAAAGAATCCTTATTCAAATACCAGTATATCCTGATTCGTGAACATGGCAAAAATGTTATTGGAAACTTAGGATTACACCCATATTATCATTTCCTCATACTGTTCAGATATAACCAGCTCAAAGACAACTGTTTCCATGACATCTCAGAAAACTTCTTGTTCTGCAAAGAACTATTATGTTTTCTGTGGTATCTATTAGAACTTCATCAGATTGGAATCTGTTTTCTTGTTTTTAAGATGACCAGTTATCTCAGATACCTTCATATCTGTTCAAATGTTTTCACCACATCAAGGTATTATGCAAAAGTTGTTTTTGAATGGTTTTACCCTCTTGATCATTGGATCAAGATGTTCGAAGCATATTGTCTCAAGTACAAGGATCTCAGAACTTGAGACAATATGCT
>CAVNYN010207971.1:2212-14618 GCA_963692815.1 Nyctanthes arbor-tristis | reverse complement strand
GAGGAGAATGAGCAGATAGTATGAATTGTGGCGTTGGGGTAATAGGTGCTGCAGCACCTGATACAGCCAAAATGAGAATCTTAGATCTTCCTATTTGAAATCACAGAAACATAATATACCACTTCAAGGAGACCCTGATAACGTAACATTTACTACTGGGAAGCAAGACAACAGGCATGCATGTCCAACACACGACATGAAAATGGGCTTACCAAAACACGATTATGCAAAAAAGCACCAACATATCATGTTGGCAATATGTTGATAAAAATATTTCAAATTTTATGTAATTATTTTTATTTTTACATGGATTCCTTTGCCCTAGCTAAAGATTATAGATTTTTATAAAATGGCAGAATTTTTTCTGAATCACTGCAGAGATTCAATAATTGAACTGGATTTTATTTCCTTCAAATTGCATTTGAGTTGAAGGGCTGAACCGTAAATTTCGATTGTTAAAAAGAAGACTCGCTGACAAATTTCCTCATCGACCTTGGACAAATTTGGGTTTCGTCTTCATCACGCCAATCAGCAATGGTTTCCTCTATTTTCAGAAGTAAGATTTGATAATTAAAACACCAACATATTTTTATTTTTTAATCCAGCGTCTTCCACATAAAACTAGGGTTACACACCCTCACCACTGCAACTAACAAAGACCAAGGTTACTTTATGTTGACGCCAAAAGATGACTCTTAGGGCATTGAAGAACACTGAACACAAAAATCTGGCTGCTTTTAGAGTGAATTTTTCGAGTGTTTTTGGGTATATCAAACCTGTTATAGGGCGTATCATCATCTCCATTCTCCACCTCGAATAGAACATTTTCCCTTTATCTCCTTTATTTTTGGATGGAAATGGAGATCATGGAGGGTGAAAGATGAGGAACCGAGATGATGAAGTTTCTGCCATTTTTCTTCAGAGCTAGAGATGATGAACTTTCTCTTCTTTCTATTTTAGGATTGTAGAGTTTCCATCTTAGAAAACCAGATAACATCAGACAGGGCACCTTGCATATCCAATGCATATTGACATTTGGCACTTGCTGCCCTCACTCTATTTTATAAATAAAATGTCTTTTGGTCAACCAAATACAAGGAAAGGGCCCTCTAGAAGCAAGAAATCCAAAGAATGGGAATAAGAAGGTATCTGATTCTCATTATGGGAGTCAAATTATAATGAAGTGAAATGAGTGGTGGAGATTTAATGGAAGTTTGAAATGGGTGGTTATAATTTAGTAGTCAAATCAGTGGTAGATAAAATTATAATGTGGTGATAAATTGAGAATCAAACAAGTATTAATGAAATCATTTTAGTAAATAAAATTTGTACAGCCCCGTTCTATTGGTCCATTGGCACTTGGATTCCAGTCCAATTTTTTTTCAGCAAATGGATATGATCCAGTATTTTCATGCAAACCGGGGACTACACAGCTTATGATTTAGATGACAGAGTGCAGCATTATCATAGACTACAGGTAAGTAAAGACTGATGCCATGTACAGCAATTGTGATCAGCACACACAAAATAGGATGACATAATATGTTTTCCTTCCAGATGATCCACAAAAATTCTGCAATTTGATAGTTTACCTGTGGGAAACGGTGTTGGAACAGATGTAGTTGTCATCGCAGTAACATTTGGATCACCAAACTGAATTATGGGATGACCAGGCATTGCATATCCCTGCAGTGTCGTAAACCCATGACTTCCTGGAACAGCTTGGCTCAAAGAGCTGTAAGGATACATAGTTGTGTTTACTGCTCCGGGAACACCATAAATTTGAAGGTATTGCTGACCTCCATAAGGACTGTATACACCCTACAAGACAAAACGGTAATAACAATGTCAAGAGAAGGCGTGGTACCATGGAAGTACGACATCGACAACAGTTATCACGCTAATGACCTGGCGGTAAGCATATTCTGGACTGTATGCAGCATACCTGCATCAATGGAAGAGTGAAATAAAGTGCTAACAATTTCTAATAATTATCCAAGAACATCATCTCAACTCAGAGAACTGGTCCATGATACACAATTTGGAATAAGGATTAGGTAAATGATTAATATCGATACAACTTTTTCCAAGTAAAATTATTTCAAAGATGAGCAAATCTAAGGGACACGTGCCCAAGTAAGGAAATCAATAAGCAAAACACTAGTTAAGACCATATGTATATTCCAGGTGAACCCATTGTGATCACATTGAAGTCTCGTGCCAAAAGAAATATCAAAAATCTCCCCTTATTAGCACAATCCCACAAGTGTATCCCCACATCCCTTTCCCTGTTCTCCATTACATCATCCCATCTCCTATGCCCTGCACATCTAATAGTAATACCTGAGCCCTATCTTTCATGATGAGAATACATCCATAGGAGCTTTTGACTATTCCATTTCCTCAAAACTTAAATCAAGTTTACTTTCCCAAACTTTTTTACCTACCCTCATGCCAATCAAGTCAAATAACTCAAAAAGATAAATCATTAAGGAAACAGATTGCTAAGGAACACATACGTTGTAGTGCAATGGATGATTATAAAATTCAGTAGGAAGATAAATATGCCAAAGAACACAATTTCCACATTAACATTATTCTCCACACTTCCTCTTTCTTCCAATTTGCTCCATATTTTAGGAGGGTAAAAACAACCAATTAAAGGGGGCTAAAAGATGAAATTCAATCAAATCACTAAAAGAAATGCACATGGATCCAAACCACCCGGCTCAGTGCTAGATGTTATGTTTATAATACACAGCTCACCCATATGGAGAATACATCAAGGATTGCTGGTAACCACCATAAGTGGGTGGTTGCTGATAGGCGAAACTTCCAATATAAGGACCCCGAGCAGCTGGTAGTCCTCCAAGGTACGATGCTGGAGATCTAACGCGTCCTGTAAGCAATAAAAGCAGAGAATAAAAGATCAACATCTGGGACTACTGGCCCGCTTTGGAGGCTTTCAAAATTCCAAAAAGTTGATTAATAAATAATTCATAAATCTATTTGAGTGACAACCTGGAATGGTCTAGTGACCTCCTTGGGGTTGGAAAAATTTTGTGCCCTTCTGGTTTATGAACCTAATCAAAGTACATTGAGATGGAGGCAAGACTTGGGATCTAACTGTTGATATTCTTCATTAAATTTTTTGGCTAGTTCCATGTAAAATTTATGTATGTTAATAAGACTTTCTAGCACTTGAATATACAAATCATAAACACCCAGCTTGCAAAGATATCGAATACCTAAACACTGTCCTTTGTTGTTAAGGTATTATTTTGCATGAACTAACCCTCGTATACCTAAATTATAAACACCCTGTCTTGTAAAGATATGGAATGCCGGAACAAACTCTTCTGTTAAAATTTATGTATGTTAACAAGACTTTCTAGCACTTGAATATACAAATCATAAACACCCAGCTTGCAAAGATATCGAATACCTAAACACAGTCCTTTGTTGTTAAGGTATTATTTTGCATGAACTAACCCTCGTATACCTAAATTATAAACACCCTGTCTTGTAAAGATATGGAATGCCGGAACAAACTCTTCTGTTAAAATTTATGTATGTTAACAAGACTTTCTAGCACTTGAATATACAAATCATAAACACCCAGCTTGCAAAGATATCGAATACCTAAACACAGTCCTTTGTTGTTAAGGTATTATTTTGCATGAACTAACCCTCGTATACCTAAATTATAAACACCCTGTCTTGTAAAGATATGGAATGCCGGAACAAACTCTTCTGTTAAAATTTATGTATGTTAACAAGACTTTCTAGCACTTGAATATACAAATCATAAACACCCAGCTTGCAAAGATATCGAATACCTAAACACAGTCCTTTGTTGTTAAGGTATTATTTTGCATGAACTAACCCTCGTATACCTAAATTATAAACACCCTGTCTTGTAAAGATATGGAATGCCGGAACAAACTCTTCTGTTAAAATTTATGTATGTTAACAAGACTTTCTAGCACTTGAATATACATATCATAAACACCCAGCTTGCAAAGATATTGAATACCTAACACAGTCCTTTGTTGTTAAGGTATTATTTTGCACAAACTATCCCTCATATACCTAAATTATAAACACCCTGTCTTGTAAAGATATGGAATGCCGGAACAAACTCTTCTGTTGTTAACGAATTTTTTTGCAAGACCAACCATACTAACTCATGCGGCTATCCTTTGGATGCAACAGGCAGTACACATTTTCCTGATGAGCTCAAAGCTCCTGACAATATTCATCATCATGTTTTTGATGAATTTGTTATGCATTTGCTAGTACATCATGAACTAGATTGTACTACTTCCGTCCCAAAAAGATGGTCCTATTCCCTCTTTCACATAGATTAAGAAAAGTTCATTTACCAATATTGGAAAAGTAAATTTTAACATAATTTATCTATTATACCCTTTGATTCATTAATTATTTCACTTTCATAATTCTATTTTTTGATAACCATACACATTAAAGAAGGGCATATAAGAGAAATAATATTTCAACTACTTTTTAAAATGGAAACTGGACCATATTTTGGGACGAACAAAAAAAGCAGTATGGACCATCTTTTTGGGACGAAGGAGATCGGAAGAGCTATAAGCATCTACTAAGAAATGCAAATTATGTTTGATAGCACAAACGAACAAACTGTTGATCTCTACCAGCAAGACAATGTAAATCCAGCTGACATCACATTTTGTGATTTGACACCAAAGATATTTAAGAAACGTTTCTATAATACTCTTCTTATGATATGCAACATAAAATCATAGTGAAAACCTTCAAAAACAATTGATTATGCACAAGTGAGACAGCTGTGGTCGCACAGGTAAATTACCAAAAGGCAGGGGAGGCCGAGGTCGTCCAAGTGAAGCCAAATTACAGTTTGCCCTTCTCCCATCAATAATTGGACTCGGATCAGCACATGCCCTCCTAGCAGACTCTGGATGCCGGAAAGTAACCTAAACCCTCCATAAAAATGCCAATTTAAAGCCAAGTCATTCCATCACCCACATTTGACATATAATATTCATGAATTAATATCAAAATTCCATGCTGATAACAATGACTTCAAAATTAAGAAAACAAACAATTCCCAGATTCTCAGAGTTGCAAATTTGAGCATCGATCCTAGTTAATTAGTAATCATAATACACACTACTCAAAGACTAGAATAAGAAAGATAACAGTGAGACACTCACAAAACCATATCCCTTGGATCGGCCAGTGTTCTTATCGGTGATGACAACAGCCTCGAGAATTTCACCAAACTGCTCAAAATATCGCCTCATGGTCTCACTCTGAGTTTCCCAGGCCAGCCCTCCGACGAAAACTTTAGTGAAAGTGGTGTCCCCGAATGGAGAATTCATATACTGAAATCCACCTGGACCCGAGCTTGGACCAGGAATCACCGGTGGAGGCTGATTAGCCATATGATCACTCAAATTACAACAACTATTGGTTTAACCCAAAAAAAAAAAGGACAAAGAAGGTGGAGAAGAAGATTCTTGAAGAAAGGAAGTATAAATAATTACAAAAGGGGCAAGCGATCTTTAAATGATCCCAGAACTGATCCAATGAAAACAAATTAGCATTTTTTACAGAAAACCCCAAGAAAAAAGCTGAAAGAGACTGAAAAGCCACTTAAGTTTGGATAAATACTTATACATGGGAGAAACAGAGAGTACACAATTCGAATTTGAATTGAAAAAAGCTTGAGATATCAAACAGCACAAAGACCAAGAAAACGGAAACAATATCAAGGAAAAAGAAGAAAAAAAAAACCCTAGAATTAAGGTGAAAAAAGTAGGAGTAAAAGAAAAAAAGAGCAAGTGGGGTTGGGAGAAGAATAAGCGCATATACACAAACATACACACAAATGGATAATTGGGTTTTGGTAGGGAAAAAGTGAATCATGGACAGAAATAATTCTCACCCTAAATTAACAATAATAACAGGATGTAGTATTTACACAATAGAAGAGAAAAAGGGGGTGAATCAAGTGATCAGTCTGGTTAAAGAGAAAGGGGAAAAGGGAGGAGAAGAGGGATTAGGGTTTGAAATTTGAGAAGGTAGAGGGTGATGATGATGGAGAGAGATAATATGGAAGAGAGTCATGATTTTTCACACAGTGAAGAGGGGACAGAGACAGGGAAGATGAGTATGAATATGAATACATGAAAATTGGGTTATCGATTTTTGGCCTTCATTCATGACGTGGCTTTTGTTGCCCCTTCGACCTTTTGTCTGTTTGTTTTCTTCCTAAAATTCAAATATTATTATAATATTATTTTCTCCAAAAAAATAAAAAAAAATCAAATATTTGAGTTTCGATAATATCTGTGCACGTTTGTATTTTTTTATACAAGCGGGAGGGAGAGAAATTAGGGAAGGAGTGTTTGTAATTTGATCCCGAGAACTAGCATTTAGAACTTGAGCATATAATTATTGCACCACCAATATCCGTACATGTTCATTATTATTAGTAGTATTTCACCTACAAGAAAGTGAATCAGTCATAAGCATAAGAATACTGATTCAAACCTAGATCAAATACACTAGTAGAGTATTTTTACCATCCCCAAAAGCTCATTTTTCATTTCTTTGTATATAATAACATATGAAAAGAAAAAAAAAATGGAAGAATCATTTGCTCATTATCATTGTTAGTTGTCACCATAAATTCTCCAATGCATATTTTGAAAGATTTTTGGATAAGACGATCATATAATTCTCTCTCTTGCTCTCTCCCTCTCTCTCTCTTTCGCCGAGTATGGAGAAAAGGGGGACTGGGGCTGAATGAATCCAAAACGTCATCCTGTAAAGTGAGGTCTATTAGAGATTAGGCAACAAGCATTTAAAACAATCTCTATTTTTTGAGTGAGAATGAATTGTCTAATCGATGAGTAAACTCTATCAGTAATCTCACTATGAAAATGTTATTGCCTAAGTAAAGTTCTTTCAATTTTATTGTAACTTTTATGAAAATTGAAAAAGTGAAAAATGCGTCTTTTGTCTCGCATCATTCCTAATCTTGATTTTTATACGCTACAGTCTCACACAAGATGTTTGAACCCTCGCCTTAAAGAGAATGCCCCATGTTTTCCCATCGTTCAAAGAAAAAATCTCTCTTAATTCAAGACGCACTTTAGTTTATGCATAGATTATCACATTCTTTTTCCTCCAAAGAGCACCATACCGACTAGGTTTTTTTACTTTGTGTAAAATACATGCTTTGTAGAAATTTGATCAACTATATATTTTCACTCTTAACATATTAAATCTAAATTATTCTTACACAATAATTATAGGTTTTTATTTATTTTTTTAAGGAAAATTGCACATAGTAAAAATGCATAACATTGAAATGGACAAGGGCGATGAAGTTGTCAAAGCAATCTGGCCAGAAAAGGACTTTCTCTGGTGGAAAAGTGTATGTTTGCTCTTTTATTTATCAATAATTTGGTCAGCATTTTCCAGGTATTGGTACCCTTCAATTTAACCAACTATATAGAAAAAAGTACCAAAAGACTTCTTGAATTCCCTGTCAATTTTTGTGGGTGGGGTGGGAATCCCATGTAGTTTACTATAAAAGTTATAATTTTCTTATCAAAGTACCATCCCATCGCGCTAACAAAATACACCAAAATACATGACCATTTGCCATTTGTCTGATCAATGCCAAAAATGTCGCACTCAGCACCTCGTCTCATTAAAGAGCTGAGCCATTCTGAGTCGAGGGGTTGGGCCGAGGGCTAGATGCAATCGCGGTCGCAATTCACGTGTGTTTGGGACATAGTATATGCTGTCACATCTGTAATTGAGTGGGACCAAAGGACATGTCCCAAGTCCAGCCACATTTTTCCTGGAAAAGCACTTAAAATATACACTGGAGCCAATCAGCTCCACCAAATAACACTACTTTACTCACACTCCATAATTCATCTATTTACTAAATAATAACATCAACCTCCCCTAACTAATATTTTCCTGCACAGAATTATATTGAACTGGGGACACATGATCAAAAATACTACTCTTAAGACAAGGTCTCTAAATGGTTTTCCGAAATCCCGACCCTACAAGGACAGTGATAAATAACTGAAGATAAAGACGAAATTATTTATTTGAATTATGATCATCATATTATTATTATTAGTAACAGATACATTTAGGTAGAGGTCGAAATTTACTGCACTATGTTTAACAAGAAGAACCCAAAAGGGGTATAAACATTGCCATCAACAACGTATAGTTCTGGCCAAACAAACATGTACGGAGACACTTATTCGAGCAAAAGTGCATTTGTTGGCTTGGCTTCAATCCAGAAGCCCAAGCTGCTTGTAGCTCTCAACAGAATCAACAAGAGTTTCCTCCAGCGGCTTATATTTCAAACCCAGCCTTTTCAGCTTTTCGGAACTGAGGTTTTTCGTTTCCACTCCTTCAGTAAAACTGCGAAAGAAATAAATCAGCAAAGGTGGAAATATATAGAAGCTTCAAACTACGGCTAGCAGGGCGAGCATGGTGGATTCACAAAGAAATTAATGGGAAGAATCACATACCACGTTCTGACGGTAGAAATAATTAATAAGTAAACCAACTATATTGCTAAAAGTTACCAATGATAAACAAATATCAAACAGTCAACGGAGGAATGCTCTTTGAATTGATTGAAAGTTGAGAACATATATACTTACCGTTTGGGATAATTGTAGGAGGGATAGATTTGCCTCAGTTTTTCCACGATATCTTTAGTTTTGACCATGTGAGCGACGCAAATATATCGACCTTCAGCTTCTGGTAGCTCATATACCATTTTTAATGCTTCAGCTACATCCCGTACATCAATAATCATCCGGGTTTTATCTTCCATTAACTCGTATCCTTCTGGAAGAACAATAAGGAAAAAGTAATTATTCAGATAACTTTAGAAGGGAACCATTACCTGGACTTTTTTCAATTTATTCACAGCACTTAATTGACATTCACAAAATGTGTCTACGGGATTGTAAGTTGACAAAGTGTATCTATGAACTATAGTTCGACATGATCACTTATTCACAACCTTCGTGCTGGGTAATAGTTGTCATTTTCTATCTAATGGAAGACCCTTTTCACTTAGTCGTTAGAGGGGGATTATAGTGATAGTTTCTACAGGAACTGGACGATGCAATGTCCCTCAATCATTATCGAATTGACCTCAAGATTTTCTGACTATAAAAAAGAGAGCCATAACAGATAAACAGTACAACTAGCAGAAGTTCCAACTAAACTGGGATGAAATTCTTAATGATATTGGATTAAGGTTTTTCATGTGCTGCTGATAAAGATCTTAATAGAAAGACTAGTGCAGTAAATAAAATAAAAAAGAGGAGAATCATATTGATATCATTGTCAGCTTTGTTGCTTTTGATGTAGAGAGCACCAGCTATGAAAATTTCTTCTATGTGTAGACTGTAGAGAGTCTCGCCCACTCCAGTCCTCGAGAAGTAGAAAAACAAAAGAAAGAAAACAGAAATGGAAGATAAGGATCCTAACAATCAAACCCACAAACTGAAACTTACTGGAACACGAATATATCATGGAAGAGTAAGACAATAGATAGACCAGTAATTTGTAGAAATGATTAGTGAACTTGAGTAACATAAAGAAGCAGATCTTCCAAATGCCATAAATACCATGAATTGCAAGGTGTTCAACTTGACCAGTGGACTAAACTATTATACCCTTAATTCTTTATTTCCACTATAAGTACTCAACCTTCCAATTTTTATGCAATTGTGTCCCGATCATTTTTTTGACATATAGGAACCCCAACCTTTCATTTATTGTCCTAATAACACATTTCCTCCTCAACCTTTCAATTACTAATGCTAATTCCTATTAAAATTACTATTACACCCTAAATTATTTAAATAAAAATAAAAAATAAAGAATAATATAAAATAAGAATTCCACCCATCCTAGCCCATAGTAGTAATAAAAAGACTCGATCTACATCAAACTTGACAGATATCTAATCCGTGGGGGAAAAAGAAAAAGAAAAATTTTCCAATCCAAGAGTCGGTGCAACAAATCAGGTCGGGTTTTTTTATTCGTCACATATCGCATAGCGGATATAGATTAGGGCGGATCTACCAAAAAAAAATATTTTCGATTTACAAAAATAAAAGTAAACCTTAATGCGCTAATTCTAATGATTTGCAGAGCCATAATTAGTTGATCAGATTGGATTGGAACGGATAATAAATCAGGGGCAAACTAGAGTGAAAATCACAAAGAGAGACAAGAAATTAAATTTAAATTAAAGTATTATGGTTATGTTTATTTTTTATAAATCAAAAATCAATTTTTTAGGGCGGATCTATCCAATCCATTTCCACAATATGATTTGTGGTAGAACAAGAAATCGGATCCGATTTGTCACGCTAATACTTAGATCGAAAACTTTCTTTAACGTGGATTTGATATCTATCGCGACTGTTATAGATCGAGTTTTGTTGCTATCATTATTTTCGACAGTTGTTATTAGGTTGTGTTGAAATGGGTTAGAGTGGGAGGACTTCTTATTTTATATTGTTCTTTATTTTTTATTTAAATAACTAAGGCTATAATGATAATTTTAATAGGAATTAACATTAGTAATTGAAAGGTTGAGGACGGAAGGCGTTGGTAGGGACGTAACGTGACAATAAATGAAACGTTAGAGGTCTTAGATACTAAAAAAATGACAGGGACAAAATTGTTTAAAATTTGAAAAGTTGGGGACCTATAGTTAAAATAAAGAATTAAGGGTATAATAGTCGTTTTGATAAGGCTTAATGGTGAGAATTGAAAGGTTGAGAATGAAAAGTGATGTTGAGGGGACATAATACGATAATAAACGAAAGTTTGAGGACTTAGTAGGCCCAAAAAAATAATGAAGATAAAATTGATACAAAGTTAAAAGGTTGGGGACCTAGAGTGAAAATTACCCTATTATTTTTGTTCACAGCCTAGATATTTCTCAGTCGGATGGTGCTGGGTTTAGATAAGCTTGAAACTAGAAAGTTTTCATAAGTTGTTTTGCTCATAGAACTGAGATCATCAAGCTATCTTGTCATTCAAAAAATTGATCTCCTTTCTCCCATGAGATGAAGCTTCTAAACAAGTTAGACATTCCAAGTTCAATCACAGCCTGTTCCAGCATCTGCAGTTGGGATAGGTATAGAAATTATGCAGAATGTCAACTGCTTGTTAATTTAATTAGTCAGTGTCTCAATTGGTTCAGTAAAGATTAAGGGTTAACGTGTATTTTAGCTTCAGACACTCAAACATCTAATAGATATAACTCCAGCGGCAGAAAATAAGAATCATTTAACTTGGATTATAAAAAGAAAATGATAATACACAGTGATAAATGCATAGGAGGAGGTTGATAAGGAAAGAGTGCTGCATATTAACTTGTGAACTGAATATAATTAGAAATGAGTGATGATAAATGTAGGTACCTTTCAAAAGCTTAATGAGAACCATACTACTAGAATTTGTTGCGTTCTGTAGCATTGGTCCCAACACAAGTGTCGGACAAACAGTAACAACGTCAAGTCCGCTCTTTTTTGCATATTCCCAAGCCTCACCCTCTGCTACCGTTTTGGCATAACAATACCAGTTCTGTGTGCACACACAATCAAGCGGTCAAGTTTAAGAGATGGCATCAATAAAATAACAAAATCTCATGTGTAATTATCCAAAAGTCTAAAACGGGTACCAAGAAAAATGAATTTATCAAGACAGTTACATTTGTAGATCTGCAGTATTCTCTGTCTGACCAACAAGTCTCATCTATTACTTGACCACCCTTGGGCTTGTTGGGGTTCATAATAACAGCAGCAGCAGAAGATACATATACAAGACGCCTAATATTAGCTTCAGAGCATGCCTTGAGTACATTAAGTGTACCTTTAACAGCAGGTTCAACCACTTCTACCTGCGAGTAAATTTGTATTGAGACATAATATTAACCAAACAGTGACAGCATAAGTACTGATCAGGTCTGAACTCTAGAGAATGTAGAAAATAATATCTTCTGAGAGAGATTCAAATTTTTTGTAGTGAAGGGTCGTCTTCCCTGCCACAGGACAAAACTTAAGAAGAGCAAAATTTCACCTTGCTAAAAACAGCAACTGTTTCAGTTGACAATTTGTGTAGCTATTGTTTTTGATTTCTGATCATACTGCCAAGATGCTACCTGATCAATCTTCTAAGCTGCTTTTATGGTTGATAAAGAAATTGCACACAGTGGGCTAATGTATGCTTTATACTCAAAGTAATTGGGACCCTTTGCCTATCCTAGCTAGTGTGAGGAAAAGCTAAAGAGAGCCGGGGGGGGGGGGGGAAATGTAAAAAT
>CAVNYN010207969.1:0-99958 GCA_963692815.1 Nyctanthes arbor-tristis | reverse complement strand
TCCCCCCCCCCCCCCCCCCCCCCCCGGGGGATCGACACTATACCCAATGGATACCCAATACCAAATTTTTTTTTTTTAAAGGAAAATGAAATAAGAAAGAGAGATAATAAGAAAAATAAAATAAAATAAAATAAATGGATCAACAATCAGATCAATGCAACAATAATTAATAAATACAATGAACTCAAACAAATCTTTAGGTACAATTCTCTCTGAGACTATTATACCAAAATTGTCGAGGATATAAAAACCTAGTTAACACATAACTAATTAATAGTTCTTCATTATTTTGCTTCGTGATTAATGCTGATTAATCTTCAAGCGGTATATGTACAGCCTCCATTACTAGGATCAGAGGTGGTAATGACACCAGTGTTTTTGAAATCACAGCTGAAATCGTTTCGGCCTTCCTTCTGATAGTAAACATTCATGGCATATGATGCATGAGCCCTCACTGTATTTGGCACGACGCTCTTCCGATGAACCACCGGCTTGGATTGGCTTGCAATCGAAACCTTGGCTACAAACATAGTCTAAATTGGCCTGTAATGCTGCATTGTCGGCTGAATCTTTGGCCACGCACCATTTTTTGCCGCCACCCTGTGGTGGATTTGGTTTTGGATCAGCGGCTGGTGTTGGGTTTGCATTATTTCCTGCTCCTCCACGCATGATGCCCACGTCATACACAGGGCTAAAATCTGGCCGGAACAGCCCAAAATTTCTTTCGGCGGTAGAGCCTGGTTTCTGGTTTTCATTGAAGAGGGCAAAGATATAGGTCTGGAACTTCCTATTAGGCAATAATGGTGTCCCCTGTCCAGAGTTGTAGTGTCTCACCAAACCTCCATTGTAGGAAGCTGCATTTGGAACGGTGCATTTTGGCTCGTATGTCTCGCCTTTTGACGCCCAACCAGTCTCCCCTGCAACAATTTCAACATCATCGTATCCCAATTTCTTCATGGACATGTACACAGCATCCACCAACATATCAAACATGTTGTTGTACGTCTTTCTTGACAAGTTATCATATACGCCCTTATTTGGTCTGAAGAGCGCAAAACTTTCAAGTTCGGGGGCGTATCCAAAATACGGGTATGGATTAACCATGAAAGGAGATTTAGTTTCCCTCAAGAACTCCAGCATTGGGGCCAAAACTCCCTTGTCCCAACCAGGCCTGAACTTGGCTGAGCTCGGAGGGTTGGACGACTCAAGAATCGCCAAGGAATGTGCGGTCGTGACGCTGATATAGTGTATGTTAGCACGGTTGAGAGCCTTGTGAAGAGTCCTCATCGCGGCAACAAGGTTGTCTCGTAAATTCTGAGGCCCCCAATGGAGGACTTCACTGCCTACAAGGATGTAATTGATCTTAGTCTGTGGGTAGAATGGCTGGATGTTGTTTTCCACCCATCTTCGAGCATACTTGATATCGGTGAGGTTAGGAATTTCGTTGTTAGGTACTGTAACGGCGACATAGATTCCGGTGTTGGCAAAGGCCCGGAGAATGTCTGGATTTACATCGAAGAGCTTGACTCGGTCGATGGTGGTTTTGTCCTTAATGAATTGTGCAACTTGAGCAGGAGGTGGGAGGTTGTCTCCATGGGTGCCATAATTGACACCAATGGAATGCACCCCATTGAAATTCTGCAGGACAAAACAGGCTATCAACAGAATGGCAAAGAATGGAGAATCTTTTTTTCTTAAAACCTCCATTCTGATAGAGTTTGATGTCTTTTTTGCCATTGTGAAGCTTCTATATATATATATATATATATATATATATATGCATCGAGGGGAAAGGAGAGTCTGCACATTTTTGAGAAGATGAGATTAGTTTTTGGCAGGAAAATAGGGAGGGAAATAACCTAGAGAAAACATGGCTGATAACCTCGAGTTCTAATTTTGTCAGATTCATTATTTTCTTCTTGGAATGGCTGATGCATTTCAGATCTGATTATTTTGGTTATATAGTCTGATCTAAAATCTCCAGCGCCTATAGGCAGGACTGGTACCCTACCTTGTCATAACTCGTACTTTATCGTGAGTTTTTTTGCACTTATATTATGCATTGACTCACTTAGATACAACTAGGTTTGTCTTAACGATGTTTTTCGCATAAGCTCAATACTTGATCTCGACGCTTTTCCACTACTTATGCTTTCTCGAACACTTGTGCCACCTGCAATTTTCTTTATTGTAAACAATATTTTCTTGTAACTTTTGGGTGCTTTGTGAGGGTGTTTTCTATGGTGGCAATGTGATGCTGATGGACGTAGAGTGATGAAAATATATCGGGGAGATATCTTGTGCAATTTTTATTACTCCCTCCGTCTCGTATATCTAGTCCCTATTCATTTTTCACATTAACTGTCTTTTTTGTTGATTACAATAAATAAGAGAATAAAGTGAACTACAAATTGAGACGGGCATCAAATGAATAAAGGACCGTCTTTGTTGGACAGAGGGAGTACAACCTCTGGCGTTCTAGATTCTAGACCGAGAAAAATTAGTGTATGTGTGGTGCACTGGTTTGATTCTGAATCTTTACGTTCATTAATCTTCCTCTCCGTTTTATATTTTCCAGATTCGTGTCAAACTAGGTCAGCTTTTAAAGCAATCTTCTTTGATAAAAATAGTATCTGTTTTTCATTCCCATCATTCCCAGAGAAGGAAACACGTAGTTCACATTTCATTTGACAGGAGGGGACAAATATAAAACTTAGATCTTATTTGAAACTCATTATTTTTTCCCATTATAATTTCACCTGCTACTGATTTAACTGTTAATTTGACAACTGCTCAATAATCACCACATATTTCAAATTTCAATTAAATCTCTACCCCTCATTTCAACTCATTATAATTTCCCATTATAATTTGACCTCATAATGAGAATCAAACAAGCTCTTAGCGCCAGGTAAAATGGGAACAAATTAAACCAAGAAAACTGCGCTTCACAAACTACTCATATCCATAGAGAGACACAAAATCCCCATAACCCCTCTTGGAAAATATTTCATGGTTAGCAGGGGAACACACACATGGATTCCTGTTACATGGATTCCTGTTTATCAGTAACATACCAAGATTGACGAACTAAAATACTCAAAAAGAAGATATGAAAGGAAGGCTAGAATGTTGCTAATTGCACCACTGAATCAAATGCCAATACCGCATAATAGACATGCTCTTATTGGTGTATATCCCCGGGCAGGAGGCTATCCTCGTATTCTTTGGGCATTATTAATTACATAGGTTACATGACAGCTACACAAATGAGACCTTCATGGGGGCAACCAATCTCTCATGTACAGGCAGAGCGATCAAAGCACATGAAAACCTAAAAGACTGCCAAACACAACATCAACAACCCCAGCTTATCGGGCCAAATGATGCAATATTCTCAAATACGGACGTCAGAGGTGAAGAAATGTAGGAGGGTATGTGATATGTATACTTAAATAGCTTTGAGTTTCCAAGATGAGATGTCAAGTCTACAAAAGAGAATCTCTACTCTCGTGGAATCCAAAGTGAAGGCCACTTAGTCACAAGACATCTTCAATATTCAATTAAAACTCAAAATGAAAATCTATTCATCTCCATCTTTCCAGCATGTGGTGTTAGGTTCTTCAAATAAGAAATGATGAAACAGCAGTCTTGCCGATTGATCTGCATGCATAGTGTAGAAGCCTATCAGAAATACACTAGAGAAGGGGCAAAAGCACAGAGAATTGTGAAATACAACTTTTGGATACGAGTCATATGTGGTTCATAAAATAACTCTTAAAGCTGTATTAACGGGTATAAAATTCAGAACTTAAGAAACATGAGCAGCCTAACTACATAAATAAATGAAAATTCTTTTAAAGAAGTCTGATGTAGTGCCATTAATAAGTCTAGCATACATTCTTGACACTTGACAACATATGTGGTTTTTCATTCTCACACTAGTTTAACTTGGAACATCATTTAAGCGCTCAATAGTTGCTTTCTTAGAAGTAAATATTTGACTTATACGGAAGTCTTTGTTTTTAAAGAATAACCTTGAGATTGTGCAAAATAAGTTAACCTCCTTTAGTACAATCAAGCTAGTTTCAACTAAACATGGCAGCTGAGAATATAGATCTATGTACTTGGACAAAATCATGAACAAAATGAACTAACCAGTTAAATATGCAGTTAACTAACCCTCCATATCCCCAGTTCTACAATCACTCCCATGTACTGGCCCGATATCTACGGGGGATTATATATGTACTTGTATGCATCGATACCCAGAACATTCTTCAGGCTTCCGTTGTTTGATGTATCAGAAATGGGGACCCCATACCATATTCACTATGTCATATCAAGTAACTTGCTCAGACTTAAATAAACAATCCGAACGATAACCAGGGAAAGTTTTTGTGTACGGTATATGTTCTTACCAAAATAATAACAATAGCACCAATGGGATTATAAACGTAATTTCTTTATAATAAACATGAGGAAAACTCTTATACTTACTCAATAGCTGTAGTGGAATTTCAACAACTATTAGTGTGAGCCATTTCAATGCTAACGGAAACAAGTAGAGTTAGTTTCTAGCCATAAGAAGTATCATTTCCCTGATCTGCTAGAAGATATCTTTTGTTGTATGTTTGTCCAAATGAGGGGGGAAATGAAGTCTGTTCTTTTTTGATAAAGCACTCTCTTCATGCATCATAGCTTTCTTATAACCCATTACTTTAAAGCCTTCATTTTTGTCCTATCCTTTTCAACTAACTGATATCTCGAAAACAGAATCTATACCAAACGCATATCACATATGCATGGTTCCTTGAGAACCAAACCACACACCAGAAATTGGTTTTGTTTAGGTTTGAAACAAAGTTCGAAAAGGCGGAAATATGCCTCAAGGCGTTTTTCCTTGATGAGGCAAGGCGTACGCCTCGAGGTAATTGAGGCATAAGCCTCTTGACAAACCGATATAAATAAGTTTGAACGTTGTAAAACAAATAACTTATTTCAGGAAAAGAAAAATAAATTGATCAAAATTCTAGTACGTACATCATCACGTGTTATTATGAACAATCTCGTAGTTAACAGAATATGAGTAGCTGGCAAGAAAAAAGGTAACATGCCTCTTGAATATATATATTTCTGGTCGAAACGTGACAACTTTTTGTAGAAGAAACGATAGAAAAACAAGAAGATAAATCTATATGATGCGAACTTCCTTGCTTCCAAATTCCAACTTATTGGGTTAAATTTTTGAATTGTTAAACCCAAAAAAAAAAATAAATAAATAAATAAAAAATAAAAAATAAAACAATCAAAATAGGATGCTAATTTAGAGACTTACGCCTCTTGAGCCTTGAGTCGCAACCATAGAGGCGCACGCCTCACCGCCAAAGGCGTAAGCCTCTGAGGAAATTGCCTCATAGTAGTGCCTCAAAGCACTAGACAACCGCCTCATGCCGAGGCGGGCCTTGAGGCAAGGCGGAAAACCAATTCAAATGGTTGGGTTTGAAAACAAACCAAAATACACAGACATATAAGCATGTTATCCTGAATAAAATCCTACAAGAAACATGTATTTAATAACTAATCATGAAAATAACTCCAAAAAGGAAACCTTTTTCATTTCATATTCCCCAAGTTCAGTAACTAGCATCTTGCAAACCATGGATAACTTAGGTGATCATCTATAAGTCACTAATATTTTTGAACTGCTTGGCCACAACAAAACCAGACATATATAACAGTATCAACAACAGTTGACCATTTAGTTCCCTTGCAGCATTTTGCAACACAAGATCAAGTATCTTCACAAGTAACAGGCTCGTACATAACTAGATTTTATGCTTAATAAGTAGTTCTTGAAGATGCAGAACATATAGATCTTCATAGTTTATAATTTGATACAAAAATTTTCTAGTGATCAACTGAATTGCAGAATAATTCTCAAATAAGATCTACACACTCCACCTGCAAGCTCAGAGGTTCTGCCACTATAAATCATGCCAAGGTCAAAAAATTAATAACTCAAAAGAGATGGAAAGCAAGATAAAATCCAATATGGCAAAAGCATCAAAAGATTTCATAATAATAGGAGGGGAAATAGACCTAATACACTCATTGAGCCAAAGCCTCAAACTGCTTTAATGCATCACAATGTGGTGTCTCGCTCCTGTAGCCCCAGTGCAGTTGCTGCCATTCAACCCTACAATTATGCACAAGGAAAGTGTGATAATCATTCTCAACCCGTTTCTCAAGCTTAATACGTTCTGGACTGTTGGGCGGATACTGCTGCTCAAATTTGGAGGACTTCACATAAAAATTGACACCCTTCTGTGTGGTAAACCGATGTTCATATGAATATGACCTCTGGAGAGAATACACTGGTTCGGACGATGGCAAGAAATTCAGCAACAAAACCAGTATCACAGGCAACAGCTGGATCAAAGTCCTCCACCCATTAGAGCCATGATCGACACCACCTGTTCTCACCCTTATCCCAGGTCCACCAAAACTGAATCCGTTAAAATTAGCAGTAGCAGCAGGATGCATTCCCCCAAAGAAGAAATTTCTGAATATCTCATCCGCATCAAAATCCCCCTCATAAAAACCGTTAAACCCTCTCATCCCATTAGCACCACCACCACCACCTCGCCTATCATAAACAGGCTCATCCGACCCAACAAGATCATACTTCTTCCGACTCTCCTCATTGCTCAAACACTGAAAAGCCTTTGACACCATCTTAAACGCTTCTTCAGCCCCAGGGGCATTGTTCTTATCCGGATGAACCTTCAACGACAACTTCCTATACGCCTTGCGAACATCCTCCACGCTACAACTCTTCTCCAACCCTAAAATCTCATAATAATCCTTCTTCCGCTTAATTTCCCTCACGATCGTGACTTGCTCCTCGGTATATCCCACCGAACTACTCCACGAAGACGACGAACCACCTGCTGAAACCCTACGCCGAGGCCCATTTTCAGCAGATTTCGACGAATTTACGGGATTTTCAGTCGCGGGCTCATTAGGGTTTTTGTTCTCCGGTTGCGAATTATTCAGATTCGACAAAAGATCATCAATCACAATAGACGGATCCAACCGACGAGCTTTATGAAGAAACTTTTCAGCACGATTTCTATCCCCCGATTCGATTGAATCCTTTGCAATCTTCAGACACTTCAAAGCTTCATCTTTGTTACCATCCATCTCTATGATGGATATTTATGCGTATCTGTTTGAAATTTACAAGCAAAACAGAAGCAGCCTCTTGCAAGTGAAATGGTTTTATACGAGGGTCGATCGAAATCGATAGAATTGGAGAGATGTGGAATCTCTTCCGTTCCGAATCTCACCACGCAGCTGGTCTATTTTCACGGGGTATATATCAACTGAGCCAGAAAGTTTGGGAGGACATTGACCTAGAAAATTTGCATAAATGTGTCTTCAATTTTTCTGACCAGTCAGATTAGTCCTCTTACTTTCTGGACTCTTTCGAACCATCATTCACATCGTAAACTAACACATATTACCGATAATGGTATACTCGGAAGAGAAGAAAGAAAAAAAGGTTGGAATGGAAGATGAGGAGTAGGATGAAGATGTGAAGACAAACAGACAATCATATATAACTTTTTGAGTCGGTAAAAGAGAAAATATTCCTTATAGTCGATAATTATTTTTACCTGATATAACAAATTAGGAAATACTACTAGTAGTACAAAATTGTGTAAACAAATATTTTACACAAAATAATTGTGGCCATCAGATTGTGACTTGATTTTAGATGTAATACGTGAAAAAAAATAATTACGTCAAGTGTGATTGTGTAAAAAATTACGTAAGAAAATCAAGTGTGGCAAAAATCATCAAATTACTTAAGACTCAAGATTACTTTGACACATTGCATGCTGCCACCTCACTTTCAAATAAGTTCTAGTACCAAAACAAAATGCAATTAGATATTCTAAGTAGATATCATCTTATATTTTTCAGCTTGTTTGAGAGAGATTTCTTACTATTTTTATTGATAGAAGGGGAGATCAATTTTTCTACAGTGAACGAATGCTCCATTATCTATCACTTTTCTTTACTTATACAAAATACTAAAACCCATCAGTTTCCCCTAAAAAAAATATTGTCATATAAAAACACTGACTATGTAAACGAAACCGCTGTTGACTCTATAGGAAATTGCAGGGGTAGATATGGGAAGGGAAGAAAATCAGAGAAGGGATGATTGTAATTTGAACCCAAATCTCCTACCTGAAAGGTTGAGCATTCAACTACCATAGAACAATTAAAACTACGGGAGAGATTTTTATGAAGAAAAGATTTTTCATTTTCCCTTTTTGAAAAAGAAATGTGCTGCTATTTGCTAAAAATAAATTCTAGTTAAAAAAAAAGGTGATTCAATTTGTAGCACAGTAGTTTGATACTCATGTACAATATGGGAGATACTGAGTTCAAACCATACATACTCTTCCCCTAATCTCACCTCCTTCCCTATCTCCCCTTTTATATGAAGAAAAAAAATTCTTTTGTAAAATCATTCTTAAATGAGCTTAAATTCATTTATATCTTGTAGACAAATAACTTCAAAACCGTAGCCAGAACATGAGGGTTTAATTATGGTTTTAAGTTGTTTCCAATACCACTTTATAAAAATGAAGATCTTACTTTGTAATTATGGTTTTAACGTGTTTCCAATACCACTTTATAAAAACAAAGATCTTACTTTGTAATTTGGAAAAATCAGCTCACCCCACCGAAAAACAAACGATTTTCCTCCCTCATCTCCCTCGCGCTTTCTCTCTCTTAAATCAATCGATCCGTCCTTTTCTTCCGTTGCCGCCTCCTCCTCCTCTTTTGATCGATCGCCTATCGCGGACTGAAACTTAGATTGTAACATGCAAATCCTTCGCTTCTTCTCTGCATCGCGCTCTCTCCTGTGCGAATTAGGGTTTCGATCTCTCTCCCTCTCTGTTGTGTTTGTGCTTGCTTTTTCTAATGAGTTTCATCAGATTTGTGTTTGCTTTTTCTTGTGAGTTTTGTCGGTTTGTGGACGAAGTGGTGGTGATGTGATTGTGATTAGTGGTTGCACTGGTTGTTGTGATGGTCTTGTAGTTATTTGTGGTGTTCCAGTGAGTGTTGTGACTCGGTGCTTCGACGGGTTGTAGTGGTATGTTGTGACTGATGGTGGTTGTGGTTGTTTTGTGGTGGTGTGTGGCGAATAGTTGTGGTGGCGGTGGTGTGACTGGTGATCTCGTAAAAATTTGTGACCAATAGAAGGTCACAATAATTGGTCACAGTCACAATAATTAGTAACAATCACAAGAGTTTTGTTGTAGTGGTAGTGTTGTGTGACTCATGCTCTGGCGGGTTGCGGAGGTGTATTGTAACCGGTGGTGGATGTGGTTGTTTTGTGATGAACGTATGTTGTGACTCTGTATTCTGACAAATTGTAATAACTGGTGGTCTCGTAACAATTTGTGACTAACAGAATGTCTCAATAATTAGTCAAAGTCACAATAATTGGTCACAACATGGTCACAATTTAACACTTGACTTTTGCTCAAAAAAAAAGAAGAAAAGAAAAGGAAACCTTAATATTAAAAATGATGTAAAAAGATGAGTATTTCTCAAGTTAGCCTGAACATGAGATGAGGAACCAAAATTTGACGACCCAAGCCCAAACACTATTGGCAATGTGACTGCATATATCCACGTACATGCAACCGCATCACTCATATGGATGCCATAATGGTGCTCGTATCGGTGTTTTATTCTAATTTCAGCTAATCTGAGACAACATAGTTACTCAATTGAGACAAATTGTAGATAGTAACGTAATTTGTCAAATGAATCTTATACTAATACAAACGGACTTAGGAAAGAATAACTTGGTGAGAGTGCACGTCTTTTTACCCAATCCTTGTTGGGGTGCTAATGTCTTCTTGCCCCACCCTGTATTGAAATTTTTATGGACAAAGTCAGCCAATCAAATAAGGTGAGGAAGAAAATGCACACAGCACAAAAACCATTGCTAAATGAGCATTTAGTTAACATTATTGGAAACCCAACGCCTCCACAAGAGCCATTCCCAATTTATATACCAACAAAAACCAATATCTAGGTAAAACAAAAAAAGAGGATCCATAGACTCAAAAAAGGTAGAGCATCTATCTATTTTTCTTTTCAACAAGGAAACGCGGACATTCTAACTAGCATTCGATGTTGGAGAGAAAAAAATACTACACTGCTACAAAACCCAGTTACCAAAACTGTACGAAGCAAATGCACCACACTATAGCAAATTCAAACTCCCCCCCCCTCAACTGTATAATTAAAACCTAGACGACACTTCAACTATCACCAAAAAGTTGGGATACAATATTTTTCTTCTATGAATTCTTGCCCTAAAACAAGAGACATACCACAAACTATCAGAACCGCACATCATATCGATTTCTCATCAAGAATAGTCCATTACATTGTCTTAGTAACTTCAGCTGGAACCAGGGCTCAATATAAAGAAAATAACAAATTAACAATCACCTCCAACACCATTCCAAGAATAAACATGGAGAGACCCATACTTGGGGAAGAAGAATACCCAATAAAATCAAGCTGTTTCTTCCCAAATTAATGGTATAAAATGCTGAAATTTTCCTTCCTTTCTTTCAACAATGCCTCTGTGTGTGTGTGCGCGCGTGCCCTTTTCTATTTTTCAGCCTAAGAATAAGTCCCCAGATGGCAGCAGCAAATGGGGGCAAATGTAAATAATTTTTTCTCCAAAATTGCAAAAATGGAACAAAATTTTAACTTTTGACTGGAACTCTTGAGCTGGGCAATTTTATTTGAGGAATAACTGGGCCAAAGACCCACTTGCCCAACGTTCAGTGGCTAGCACACGCCTGACTAAAGCATCAGAGGGAAACAGAGATGATACAATATCATCGTCTAAGTTCGGCAAGCAGCAAAAGTAACATGCGTTTCAAGACATTTCAAGGAGACACAATCAATGATTCTGTACATAAATTGCAACCGAAATTCATATGAGGTAAAATCACTCTCTGTAGAAATGAGATGGGAGAGACTATTACAATTAGACAAGAGAAAGCTTCATTACAAAGATCATGAAGTCTCTGCTAATGCAACCAACAAAAAGCGGGTCCAGAAAAAATGAACGTACAGTAATGCATACGTAATAAATACTATGGTGCTAAACCAGTAGTTAGGCAATCATAAGTTACTGCATCTGTCTCAATGTTATTGCTTGTTTGTTTATATATTGCAAACTTCCCCAATTCAACTGGTAAAGCAGTTTCCAATTCATGATATGCTACTCAACTTGAATTATAAAGATTGTAGATGTGGTGAGGTGAAGAAATTTGGATTACTTTATTGTTTGACGCATCTGTTGCTGATCCAAGTTTGATTAGACTTCATGCCACACATGAAGATCATGATTGTGAGACAAGCATCTTCTTTTCTTCCTCCTCAAGTCTTTCTAACCATCTAAAACCAAGATCGCATCCAGCTTTGGCAGCTAACTCAAATTTTTCTCTTGCCAACTCAACTGGATTAGGTTCAGAGCTTCCAGCATTCTTTCTTGAATTTCTCTTGGAGGATCTTCTCTTTGCATCGTATTTGGTTAGTGCTTCAGGAAGTTGAAAACCTAAAACATTTGTAGCAAACTGCTAATTTATTAACCTTTTAATAAATTATAAAATATCACTGCAAAAACTTGGGAAAAAGGAAGAAACAAGCTCCAAGGACAACAAAATCACTTGAAGAAATAATGAACTGCAGCAAGATGAAAGAATAAGCTAGATGTCTTTTAACATATATTAAGGGCATTTTGTCACAACTTGAACAAGAATTCCATCTTTTTATTCTCTAGTACGATGCAATACTAATCAGTCCACCCACCAAGCATGCCATAAATGTTTATTGGTGGTCAGCTACTAAGCAGTGGTTGTTTTTACTCCTCTGTTTACTAAGGTTTTAAGTAGAACATTGGAAAAATCTGAAACTCATAGGAAAGTTTATTAACAGACTGGACTTCGCTTTTCTAAAATCCCTTGTACTTGTTAAAACTCCTTCTGAGACAGTAACTATAAATGCATTGACGTCTGAAACATGTCCTTTTCTTAGTACATATCCACTCCAATGGTCCTGCACAAAGAAGCGCTGTGCTGACGGATGCGGCAACTACTGTTAGCAACCTATTTTCTGTTTTGAAATATAACTAGATTTCCCAAAGTGAGTGGTGGAGATTTGTGTAATATAGGCGGCTCAACGAGATATATGAACGTGATTAGTTTGACCAATTCTTATTTGATGACATGGGCTAAAATTGGCTAAATGTTCTTTTTCTTTAAATTTGTGATGCATTCACCCAAGTCATTCCAGAGAATCCACTAAAAGTCGAATAGTGCACAAGAAAAATGTGAGATGTGATGTCGGTCTTGATACATCAAAAATAAAATAAAATCACAGGAGATAAATGGTGTGAGACTTCAAGCCCTTAAATGGTAAAAAAATATAAAATCTGGATTCTGGAACCAGCCAATGGAGCAACTACCAAAAAAAGAATGCATCCTATATAATATACAACTTATATCATTATAGTATAACAAAACCTGAGTCAAATCACTTAAGAGAATGCTTAGTTTGTTTGCATACTGGCTAGTATATTATAAAGAAATGGCAGAGATCAAGAAAAAGAAAACAGAATAATTCAGAAGCTCCCGTAGAAGATATAATTTTTCAATCGTTAAGTTGATATCTGAAGCATCAATGACATTGCTCAAGCTGCTATGAGGGACATTTTACAACTTCAGTTTCAGCAATATATTACTAAATTCAAGGACGCTTAATCTATGTAAAAAGAAAGATCAATTAATCACAATGAATGTGTTTTCTTTATTCTCCAGCTTATAAGGTTTTATCATTTCATCTTCAGGTATCTTTATGCAATAAGCAACAGAGCTGACCTCTAAGAAGCAGTGATCCATAAGCTACTGCAGCACCAGCATGACCCTACATGAATACCAACAGATGAAAATAGTTCCATTTATGGACAACGTATTACTAGGACAAAGTAAATGTTCAAGAATTCAAAATGCTGAATGCATAATGGTGCCTTGAAACTTGTCAGCAGCTCTTTGCAAAACATGTTTAGGTGAGCTCAAAACTTGCCCCTGAATAACTTAATTAGCAGAAAATGATTAAAAGAACTTGTACTTTAAAAGTATTTCTTTTTCACTTTCTGAAAAAGGTAATTCACTCTTTCTTAAGATTAACGATAAGTACTCTTAGGGCCCATCAGGTTGGTGATTTTGTTTTCAAACAGAAATGAGGGAAAATTAGTGGTTTGGGAAGTGGGTTGTACTTGTGGCTGCTGCTAAATATTTGGATAAAAAGTGGTTGGCCAATTTATGTTTTGGAATAGAAAGACCAACCTAGCACAGGCTTAGTACCACAAGCAGTTTATTCTAGCATCGCTGACAGGAATAAACAGTATGTAGATCCCAACAACTAGCAATGCTCCTACCTTCTCAGATGCTCTATGGAAACACCACAATGCCGAGGCAGCATCTTGTTTGACACAATCCCCCGTCAAATATACAGCACCTAAAAGGTAGAGAGCACCTGGATGCAACTAGAACATAACATAATTTGATAAGGTATTAAAGCATTGTCACATGTGCATTTGTTGCATGGACACATCACATACCTGCTCGACTGCCTTCTCGAGATAATAAAAAGCTCGTTGATCTGATTGAACGTACTCATTCTGTGAAGAAAAAATTGTTGAATAGAAGATTCTGATAAGCCAATAAGGTGCCAAATTGGCACAAGATAAGTGATATATGGAAGCATTATGGTCACATAATTATATTCTTCCTGAATGCACGAGGACATGAGCTCTACACTAAAGTTTTATGTTTACAGATTTGTTTCCGTTCTATTATTTCCAAGATTACCATACTAGCATATTGCTTCCCCATGCATGCATGTAAACTTTAAGTAAAATTTGTTACCAGAAAAATAACGCAAGAAACCATAGAAATAGAACTGATATTATGCAACGAGAGTACATGCATTCATACGCACTTATGAGCATTAAGAAGTAAGATACACTTTGCACTAATAATGAGGCAATGACTGCCAAGGATTTTCCTCATAGATCAGACTACTTAACCTAGATACAAATGGTTATAATAAGCTCATTGCCTTCCTAAATTAACTTACAGACACCACTTGTAAAAGAACGCCCAATAGATTGAATCAAACAAACAAACCCCATCCTCGTATTTTTATCAACTGAAGGTCGAGATAGAACTTTCTAAATTTCTCTGTTAATTAAGAAGTCTAACCTCAACTCTTAGGCGACAACCCAACTCATATTGTGCATCTGGATCGCCCATCTCAGCAGCCTCGATTAACAAAGCAGCTCCACTGTCGGATGAACAAGAAAGAAAGAAATGAGCTTAAGCCTATGCAAATACACATTCAGTAGCAACAGATAAAAACAGCATAAAAAAAAAAAAAGGGATTCTGGCACATGATAATTGCAGGATATATGGTAAAAATAGCAACAATTTCAATTTCATTGGAAGCTTTTGACAGAAAGAAAAAGAAGAAGAGGGGGGAGGGGGGGGGGGGCTATTGTCATCATTCCAGACCCTTTTAAGATGACTTAGATAATTGTATCAAACTTCTGATAAGCGGCTTGCTTGAAATGAATTCACAAGATAAAAGACACAGATTTCTTACATAGCTTTACAAGCACCAGGTACATGGTATTTCATATGTAGTTTGGACAGCCAATATCTGGCATGAGTATTTGAGTTATCAGCTTCAAGGGCCAGTTCAAAGTTCTCCTTTGCAGTCTGAGGCAACATCCACCCAAAAAATAAAAAAATAAAAAATAAAAAAATGAAGAAGAAGAAGAAGAAGAAGAAGAGAGAGAGAGAGAGAGAGAGAGAGTTACTCCAATGATTGTGATATCAGTAAAATAAAATTTACATTAAAAAAGGCCAGAAGGAATCATGCATAGCATCAGTTCACAAATTCCCAGGGAAAAAAGAAAGAAAGAAAGAAAGAAAGAAAAGTTGAACCTCATTCAATCAATTTTTCATTTAATGGCAAAAAATATAAGAACATGAAAAGCAGAGAGTCACAACTGGAGACAGGAGTATTATGATACAATTTAAGTTGCTTTCAAGGGTATACCCATATTCTACAGTGTGCTGCATAAGTTAATGCAAAAGCTAGCTCAGCCAATCCTCTCCATGACAAATTGCAAGATTACAATCTCTGACATATCTGTTTGTACTTGGCGGTAGTTCCAATGAACAAAGAATACTTCCGATCTAACTCGATAAGCAACATTTTATCTGACTGAACTGACGGTGGGTTGCATTATCCTACATCTTCATTCCATTTATACCAACAGTTCCAAAGAAATCATGTATTGCAATCATCTCATACCATCTTAGAGCTTGTTCTTTGTGGCTTTTCTAAAAATGAATTTTTGAGAGAATGTGTGGTCAAGTATGGAGAGATTACAGAGAAATGTGAAAATACTTTTTAGTGGAGAATATGTAATTGACGTTGAAGGTTTGACTTTTTGACAAGCTTTTTATTTTAACACTAAGTTTGGCTTAATGCTTAGTCTTATATCTACTGGAATTGAATTGCTCTGTAAATGGAACAAGAATTTTATTATGCCTACAGGTAGGCTGGTTAGTATGCATACATGCACATGTAACATCCATCTAATTTGGGTTTAAGGGTTGAGGTGGGGATGGATGTTGTCCGGATGAATGCCACATGTACATGTATGCATATATCGGTAGACATAATAAAATTCTTAGTAAATGGAAGTTCCTTCAGTTCTATGCCAATATTCCTGAAACATGCAAGACGCTTTCCGTGTTTATTTTTCTATTGGAACTACATCAAGTTGATGACTACACTCCGTAAATGGAACAAGAATTTTATTATGCCTACAGGTAGGCTGGTTAGTATGCATACATGCACATGTGACATCCATCTAAATTGGGTTGAAGGGTTGAGGTGGGGATTGATGTTGTGCGGATGAATGCCACATGTATATGTATGCATATACCGGTAGGCATAATAAAATTCTTAGTAAATGGAAGTTCCTTTAGTTCTATGCCAATATTCCTGAAACATGCAAGACGCTTTCCGTGTTTATTTTTCTATTGGAAATACATCAAGTTGATGACTACACTTCTATCTTGAAATCCTCATTCTACTGTCTTTTTATTTTAGTCGTCCAACAATCCCCACCATAAAGCATCATTAGTGAAATGGCATTCCATAGCCAGTAAGCATCACGATATCACGTAGAATGCAAGTAACCACTGGTTATTTTGTAAATCCGTGTAATCCAACACCTTGCAACTGTTTAATTCCAGTGCCTTTTAAAATATTGAACCTAATGCCCAAAACAATTGCATTTTGGGATGTGATGATCCATTTTACTTCTTGCCCACAATGCGTTACTAAGGACAAAAGTATCGATCTCACGTATTTCACTTCAGTAATACTCGATACAAATCTACATAAATTCCAAAGTAGTTAGCAAATGTTCTTGCATACTACCTATCTCACTCAAAACTGTAAGCGTAATGGCAACTTCAAATATGATTTAGAAAACATATAATTTAACTGAAATTGCTAGAAAGAGAAAAAATAATTGAGAATAGATTAACAGTCACTTCCAATGTATCAATATTAAGATAGAGATGGGCATTCACTGAATAAACAAAAACCTTAACTTAAATACCTAGCAAACTGATGATTACTTTGACTTTACCACCAAGAGTTGTATCAATTTTAAGTGGAGAAAAAAAAAATTATCTGCTTGATAAACCACAACAGAATCGAAACAAGACAAAAATTGAGGGTCG
This sequence comes from Nyctanthes arbor-tristis, assembly GCA_963692815.1. Classification (NCBI taxonomy): domain Eukaryota; kingdom Viridiplantae; phylum Streptophyta; class Magnoliopsida; order Lamiales; family Oleaceae; genus Nyctanthes; species Nyctanthes arbor-tristis. Next base: position 83,009 of record CAVNYN010207969.1, on the reverse strand, counting down.
CATGAACTTAACGTTTAGACTACCTTTACGATAATTTGTCCAGCTTAAAGCTCGTACTCAAAATTTTATGCATGTTTATATAGCCTAGATAACAAGATTTTATGCATGATGAATTGTATCAACAATGTTTGGTTTGGCCAAACGCATCATAAGTGCATGGGTGATGCAAAGAGGCTATGGATCTTCAATTACTGACTTAGGCACTAGCACAAATTTGTACAATCATATCATGAATACTCATCAAAAAATAATATTATTAACAGTTTCAAACTTCTTGGAAGAGAGGATCGCCAGACATACAAGGGATGGGGGGTTAACACATTAGCGAGAATATGTGACAATTTAAATCCATTCACATGGCTCACATCATCAGTTAGGTGCTTCGGCATGAATATGAACTTGAATTATAACAACTACTATAATTGAAACCAATTATAAATTGAATGAGAAACAGACCTGAAACAAATAAAAGCATCTTTTCAATTTTAAACAATGCATGTAATGAAATCATACATCAATCACAAGAATATTAGGGATCCTTTTGCTTCACATTTAGAAAGAAAAATTACCCTAAGGAGAGGGATGAGGCGCTTGTCGTTGAGTTCACAATAATCAATCACTCTATCAACTTCCTGCACAGCGCTCCACCCCTTGGCTATGAACTCCATGGCCTGCTTATTCCTGCTATGTATCCATCTCTACAGGATAAAAATGAACAAAACTTTAAAGAATACAACAAAAAGAATAAAGAAATTATGACGAGCTTATGAAAAGGAGTGTGATGATCGTTTTAGTAATTTAACTTACCTGCGACTTGCATTGAGCAAAATAAAAAGTGGGTCTCCTGAAAGAAAAAGTGGGTCTCCTGAAAGTGGCCTTTCCAATGAATGCTCTGAGCATTTCTATTGCTATATGTGTCAAAAACCAGATATAAGAACAGCTCATTTCCAAAAGGCAATAAAAATCAAACTACTGAAGTCGAACCAAATATTTCTTCTTTTGTATGTCAAGCAGCAAGAGAAATAATTGTATATTTGTATTGCTAAAATCATATACTTTCAAGATTTTGAGGAGACGAAATCGGTAATTAGTTAAACCCAATTCATGTAAAAAGCCAAAACTGAGTACAACTTTCTGTGTACGCATTTGAAACCAGCCCAACATTTTCTACTATTTATATTTCTTCTAAACAGAAATAAGGACTAACGTGCGCTATCCTTTTCATTTTTCACATATTTCAATTGGCTAATTGGCACTATCTAGCCTCCTACAATCAAACACATTCAGAACAAGCATTTCATAGTCACAATTTGACATTTGAAACAGACGGATTCTTCAATTCAAGCAAAATAAACAGACACGATTTCACACTGCAATTTCACAGTGACATTTTATCAAACACCATTGCTACTCAAATGAGAAAAAAATTTCCCTCGTAATCATGATATATATAATCATAATAATCTATTTAAAACTAAAAGCAATCATTTCTTTTCTCACACCCACTCCTCATGACCTGAAACTGAAAACCGAGTATACAACAGTACAGAGTACGGAAGTGGATACCTCAGACTCAGTAGTCAATTTTCCTCTACTGCAACTGCAAGCGCCAGCTGACTACTCGATGCCTGAAAATTCGACCATAAACCAGATACTAGTACATAAATTTTTCATCACAAAACCCAAATTAGACTTGAGTGGGCCAAAAGAAATGAATTTGTGCTGTTCGCTGATTGAAGAAACCACGAAAGTCCCATCCAATTTTGGGACTGGTTAGAGTTAAAAGAGTTGCCTTAATTACAAATTGCCATACATTTTTGTTTAGTAATTCTCATTTGTCTCTCTAAATTGTGATTTTTATATGTATGAATTTCCTTTTCTTTTGGGCAAATTGATGTAGCAGGTTTGGTGCCAGCAACGGTTAATCTGGATAACGAGCGGAATGTAGAAAACGAACTTGTTTGTTTTCGCTTTTTTTATTTTTTATTTTTTTTAATTTTTTGCTAATACTTCCTCACTCGTACAATGATGGTCTATTAGTAGTTATTTTCATATAAATTAAAAATATATAATTAATATAGTTAGAATATTAAATTTTACCTGATTTTTCTATATATACTCTTATGTCGATCTTTTTGAGACCGAAAAAAATAGAATATTAGACTGTAATTCTTACTAGTTAGAACACTATTTGCGTTCCTTTTTTTTTTTTTAAATGAAAGTGGACAAAAATGTCCAATAACAGACCAAATTAGGAAATTTAGGGCACCAGACTTCTGGTTCATTATAGTATTAGATAGTAATATGACATGACTTCACACATCATCACCCACTTTCCAAATCAAATCGGTAACTAGTAATACGTCACATAATTTGTTTGATACCACAATGTTACCAAATGTCTAGTGCTTGAAAAAATTTTAGGATGAATTGCACAGGAAAAATTATAGGTTCATTTCACAAAAGGTCATCAACTTTTGAGTTAAGAACCAGTTTCGTCTTCAACTTTTTTTCTCTCTCATGTGTCCCTAACATTTCATAAATGCGCACAAAAGGTTCCTTTTGACACTATTCCCTCAACTTTTTATGAAAAATGACGGTTATACCCTTTTAACTTTTTAATTGTAAAAACAAAATATTTAAAAATATTAAAAAAATAAAAAAAAGAACCCACCACCCACCCTCTCAACTTACCGTTAGAAACGGCAGCAAAGGCTGTCATTTCCGGCGACCAAAATAGGGGGAGGGGCCCTCCCCCATTTCCTGCCGTTTCCGATACGAAATGGGCCCCCCAAAAAAAACGCTGTAAGAAGCAGTATGCTGTTATTTTTGGCAGCGATTTTGGGGGCCCCATTCCCCCCAAAAACGTTGCCAGACAGCAGCAAATTGGGGTGGGGGGATTCACTACCGTTTTCGGAAGCAAAAACGCTATCACAAACCAATAGGAATGAATTCCCCCCCTTTTTGGCCGCTAGAAAAGCATGTTGAGAGTGCGGGGTGGGTGTTTTCTTTTTTTTTTAATTACTTTTAATATTTTTAAATGTTTTTTTCTTAAAATTAAAAAATTAAAAGGTATAACCATTATTTTCCATGAAAAAATAAGGGAATAGTGTCAAAAGGAACCTTTCGTATGCATTTATGAAAGGTTGGGGACGTAGGAGAGAGAAAACAAAACTGGAGACAAAACGGTTATTAACTGATGAAAACGACCAATTGCACAAGAAGCTCAAAACGTAGGGACCTTTTATGCCCATTACGCGCATTATTTTCATGCAACGAAAAATGGAGAAAGTAAAAATGAAGCCGTGAAAAATACAAAACTTGGGACCAATCGCACATGTTCTCAGAAAGTCAATTTAAAACAAGGCTCCAAGGAACCATATTTTACCACATGCAACGACATAAACCCTTGACATGTTTCCGGAAAGCCAATGAAACATTGTATGGAAACAAACAGTAAACCTAGGTTTATTCCATAAACAAACTTTTGATACAATAACAGATGTACAATGAATCCCCATTACTTCAACAGTTTGATATCCTCTCCCTTTACGAGAAACTTAACACGGTATGGTTGTAAATATATGCAGCACTACAGTCTAGGAAGCAAAACAAACAAGGTAATCTCTTGTCTAGCGCCTAACAGCAAATGCTAACATCTTTCTCCTACAACAGCCTTTGCACCTTGATGGCCTCTTTGTAATCTCATATAATTACAATCTTCAAGCATGAAGTACCTGACAGTGAACGATGTGAGTTTTAAATCGGTTTCTACCTGCAAGGTTTGACAAAAAATTTGTGAATAAGGTCTTGATATGCCCTTTCCCTGCAATTGTCTCCCACAGAAGATGCTCATCAGTCGAGCTGCTACCATGCTCTGATTTAGAAACATCAACTAGAGAAATGCTCGTGTTGTTTCTGATAATGCATAACTTCCCGTTGAGAGCAAGAAGTGCAGCAGCCTCTAAAGCTTTTGAGTTCCCTAAATGCATTTTACTGTCAATATGTTTGCTCCAAGAACCAGTTGATTCATCATAGACTCGAAGTTTGCAGCCATCTTTGCAGTCCAAAGCGTAAAGACGGCCATTTACTGTAGTGCTTGGTTTCCTCCAACCAGCAACCATGCCATCATAGATGGGGTACCAGCTATTGGTTTCAGGTTGGTAGAACTCGCTCAAAACCTGTCTATGAGAACCGAACCCCTTCAAGAACCACTTGCCTTCATAAACAACCCCTACAAAAGGCACCATTGCAGTGCTCATATCAGAAATGAAGGACCACCTGTTCTTGTTAGGATCATAAACTTCAGCTGATCTCAGGGACCGGTTTACGCCCTCATTTTCACCACCAGCTACATACAAACAATTGTTTATAACACAACAACCAAAAAAGTGTCGCCTCCGAAGCATATCGGGCGCTCGATGCCATTTATTAGTGCGTGCACTATAGAAAACGACTCTTCTCATTGAACCCTTTACCGGATCTTTGCCACCAAACAAATAAAGGTGGCAACCACTAAGAACAGCACACCCGAAACCTAGTGCTTCAGAATATTCTTTTGGGACGGGAGGGAGAGGCTGCCAAAGCTGATATATGGGGTCAAAGGCATGCCATGATATTTTTCCATCTCGGTCTTTCTTCATGACATATATCCATTCCTCTGCTATTCCAAGATTCTTCCGAAGTGAGTAAAAGAAGTTACCTGCCAAAAGACGATACCACCTCTTGCAGACTAACCGGAGCTTTCGATGCTCAACTCTGGGAACACGGATCAAGCAAGCAATAGCAAGATCATCTGGAAGTCCAGGAAGCAGAGGGGACTGGTTCCTGTTTCTGTCATGTGGTGGCTTCTGTCTAGTGGGATGAATTGAAGGTTTGATGTCAGGTTGAAGACAAAGCTTAGTCCCTGGTACATACTTTTTGGCTCCAGCAACCGTTTTGAGGCCTGCATCTACCCGACAAAGGCATGCTGTTGTGTCTACCTGTACATAAGAAAGATTACTACTGAATTGTTGTATCTGAGAAAATGATTTGATGCCATGCCAATACAAATAATAACAGTTAATCCTGGACAGGATTTAACATATGATCATTATTCTTCAAATAAATAAACCTTGCTCTTATAATCTCATCAAGAATTTACCTACTTCCATATGAGACCTCACTAGGATCCAAAATATTACAAATAACGCAATTAAAGGAAAAAGACATTTTACTTCCTCTAGTTGCATTGTTATAGGAAGCTCCATTGTTATGTTGAACCACCATATTTCTTAAAATACAATTAATAACTCCATGCTAGTAGCATTTATATTTGATATGATCGTGTTTTTGCCTTATACTTGACAAACATATTATTTTATCCATAAGGTAGATTTCATGTTCTTTCAATCTCACCTCTCTTCTCAATGCAATCCCACATCTTTTGGAAGTTAGGAGAAACTGGAATACCTTAGACAAATTCACCGGCTGGGGTGGGGTGCAGTTATATAAATTTTTATAGCACCAACAATTCCTTTGATTTTTCAAAAGGAACGGCATTTTTGGCTTATAAGTACCACAGTCTACTAGGATCAAGGGGTTGGCCTAGTGGTTGAAGGCCCAACCCCTCACCGGGGGTTTGAATCCCATGTGGCCCTCCCCAGCACTCCCTTTGTAAAAAATTAAAAAAGTTCCAGAGTCTACTACATATTCTTGCTTAAATTAAATTCACTGTGGGTCCTAAAACACCTCCACCACTCATTACCAAACAAACACTATATTGCAAAGTTTCTATCTTGATCTAACTTTCCACTTGGTCTATATTACTTGAATGCTTAGGTCATAGTTGGTGTCACACTCTGTTATTTCCAGTGGAAATTTCAGTGCAAAATTGTTGTATTTAGTCTTCTTCTGGTCCAATGCTTTAAAAGGCATTCTGAAGCTCAACTCAGGGTATGGTTTGGGAGAATATGGTCAAAGCAATGTGAGTTGATTAGACATATTTGAATGCTAGGGTCGGTCAATCCGTTCGGCCCCTCAACTTTCTGCCTTCTATTCAACGTAAAGGTAAATGGCCAAAGGCGCACTCCTAATTTGACACTTGCGATTTGAAATGCTTTGCAATGAAAGAATACACAACTGTACAGCAACAGACATTCTCCTATCGCCTCACAAAAGACATCTCTGGACATTTAAGTGAGAAAAGAAGTGTTCACTTGGAAATGTCAGAGTGGATGGCTTTTGGTGAGACTGGGGTTACTAGAGTACTTCTATTGTTACAGACGGTAAATAATAGCATATTAGAAACAACAGACGATAAAATGATTCTCAAGTATGGATGTCCAAATCTAGGAGTCCTATCACTATTTCCCGATATCTAGGACACCAAGATACAGCTAAAAGAGTCCAAATTTTAGAAAAAGTACTTGAATACATTTTATATAAACTTAAAAAGACTTTAGAAATATGTATTTTCATAATTTTATAAGCATTCATGAGATAAACAAAGGATTTTTTTTTTCATTTTCCTTTTTTAAAATTCAAACGATATAAAGGATTTTCTTTCAATATAAACGGTTTGAGAAGGATCCCATAATCTTATCCCATATCCCAGTTTTAGAAACAGGTACTGCTTCAAAAATGGAGAAGTTCTTCCTTTGAGGTTCTAAATGACCAATATATAAAATCTCTTGATTCCAATAATGTGTACATATTCATGTTCCTGTGTGTACTATATATTTCATTTTCATCTATAACTTAAGAATTGAACAATTTAATTAATGTTAAGAATGCATTTTTCCTAATAGAAATCGCTGGAAATAGTCAAGAAAAACCCATTCCAATTTCTAAACCCTTATTATATATAGCATCAAATTATAGCACCCAAACCAGAACAAGAAACATGAAATATGGTAAAGCAGAAAGTGAAAATGCCAGATATTTACCAAGGGAGGCTGAATCACTCTGTCCATTCTTGAAATTGAAGTATCGCCAATTCCAAATTTGTCTAATTTGATAACATTTGCAGTTTTAAAGCTCAACTGGGAAAGTTAATTCATCTCTCCCAACTATCAGATTCGACAGCCAATCTTGAATGCTACCAAATTCACAAATTTACAGTGAATAAACAATTAAAATACAAAAATTACATAAATATTAAACGTTTGAAAACAGTATAAACAAACTCCTACCATAAGAACGCTAAACTGAGATCAAACACGCTTCATTTCATAGGAAAAGAATCGAATTCAAGAAAATAAAAGAGCCCACCACCGAAAACTAAAAGATCTGATCAAAATTGTGTTCTAAGTGATCAGCAAATGAAATCCACGAGAAAAATCAAAAACCCCGCTTGATAAAATTCAATTGCCATAGATTAGAGAGAGAGAGAGAGATGAAAAATGAAAAACCCCACAAATGTCTTATCCTAAAAAAGGAAGCCCTTAAAACCCCAAAATGCGAGACAGCAAGAAAATGGGGGCAAAAGAGAAAAGCACTGAAGAAAGAGAGACCCCTCCTCTCAATTCTCATTCAATTCTCTTTCACTCTTTCTTACCATTAAAAACTCGGTGGAAAATTGGGCCCATAAAAAACCCATTGGCACAACAAACCAAGCAAAAGAGTGTGCTTAACAAGAGACCAACAAAGAATGAATCAGAAAAGCAAACCTAAATCATTAATAATGACTCTTGAGCAGTAAATTTGAACTGCAACTAAAAAGGGAGTTGCAAGAACAAGAAACGGTGACCGAAAGCAAGAGGAAAACCTAGTGGTCAAGATGGGCAATCTCCTATAGCATCACATACGCTAGAATTAAAGTAGACGTAGACAAACATTCAAAACATGAATTTTGGGTCCCATATCCTCCCCAGTCCTAACAAATCTGCCTTAAAGTAGGAGAAATTTTCCAGTGTGTGTTGGCCCACATCGATGATACTTTGGAGTGAGTTAAATGTTCCAACACTCATTGGACTTTGGCTTGGGTCTTCACTCCCCCATCAAACTTTAAAATGTCGTCAAACACCCATTGAACTTTAAAAACTGTTGCTCGTTATTCACTTGCAAAGTTCCGTTAACAGCCTTTGGATGGATATGTGATGAGATCGGAAGAGCGGTCGTAGGTGACACATACAACCTGTAAATTATGCCAACAAAATAATTTTGACCTGTCATTTAGACAAACGGCAAACCCACCCCCACAAAAACAAAAAAAACAAAAAAAAAACAAAACAAATTTCTGACATAAACATTCTTCCCGCATTTTGTCACTCTACAGCGAGCAGCTTTGGCTCCTTTTGTAACACTAAAACTCAGGTTTTGAAATTTGGGGTTCTGGTATTAGGGATTTATCCAAGTAATTTTACACCAACACCAAATTGTGTTCGATTACTGTAGCTCAAACTTCGTCGCTGGTAATCGCAGCGGCCACCGTAGCCGGTAAAGGGGCAGGTCGGCGTGGAGTTTAGAATTGGGAGAAACTCGTGCCCTGAAATTTATTGGGTTGCGACTTGCTTTGGAGTTTGGAGAGAGGACGTTTCATCTGGGGGTGATTGGGGAGATTCTATTCTCAATTCTGTAATGACAGGTTGTTGTCTCTTCTTTCTCCTTTTTTTTTTTAATTTATTATATTATTAGTTGGCAATTTAGGTTGTGGTAGGTGGCCAAGTTAACTGTAATTTTATTGCCATGTATGATTCCGTTTGCCAACTCAGCATTTTCCATCCACCATATTTAACTGATTCTCTTGGGATGATTAAGGGGAAAAACTTTATAAAATGTAGTGAGTAAATAACGACATTTTAAAGTTCAGTTAGTGACTGAAGACATCTCATAGAGTTCCATGAGTAATGAAACATTCAACTCACTTTGGAGTTGAGACTTGACTTGCTTGCTTATTTGTTTTGCATACTTGCTTGAAAATTTTGTTGTTAAAAGGAAAATGGAATATTTTGGTCAAAACTTGCGTGACATTAGGAATGGCTCAGCTCCAAGCGTCTGACTTTAGTAAGTGTTTGGCAGGAGTTAAATTATAATCTGAATTATAATTTGTGACGTGACATTATTTTATTAGTTGTTTTTGCAAAAAAGTAAATAATTGTGGTTTGACTTTTACTTTTACTTTTTTACTTTTTTAAAAAAAATGAAATCAATGAAATGATGCTAAACACTTATTGTCATGAACCTAAGGATGTCAATGAGCCGGCTCGCCAACATTTGGGCTCGAGCTTTTTGGTCCTGAGCCGAAAAAGCCCGAGCCAAAGCCCGGCTCGGCTCGATGGTGAAAATTAGCTCGGGTCTTTTCCGAGTCGAGCCGGTTCGGTTTTTTTTTTAATTTTTTTCCAATTTTAATTTAATTTTTTCTTTCCTACCTAAGTTTGACATAGGCTGGGCTCTGCTCAGCCCGGCCCGGCCTGTAATTACAGGCCGGCCCGGCTCAAGCTTGCCCTAAAATTTGGGGCTTGGCTCGGGCTTGGGACCGTCTTAAACGATCCTCTAGCCGGCTCGGCTCGGGCTTTTTACGGACCGGGCGACGGGCTACCTGAGCCGGCCGACTCGTTATGCATCTCTACATGAACCTAGTTAGTATTAGCTACTAGCTAGTTGCTCAATTCTCAAAGGTTGGGGCTCCGCCCCCAATCCCCGACAAATGAGGTGATTATATGAGAAATAATATAAAATCAAACATCTAGCTCTAATATGTGGGCTAATGTGCATATGAGCACTCTCACATTAATATTGCAAGCTAATTTGCATCTGAGCACGTCATATCAATCTTGTGGCTTAACTGATGTCACATATTCAAATGTACGTTACGTATGCGTCTGACACTATTTATGACGTCAATCATTTCCTGTGGTTATATTGATAGCTATATTTTCTAATAATACTACATTTTTCATTGCATTTTTTTCCTTCACTTTTACTGATTATTAATTAATATTCCTAATTTTCCAAATTGGCATTTCACTTTTTAAAAGTTATTTTATCTATCATTATATTTTAACTTACCTCACTTAGAACACTTCTAACGTTGGGGAAATGCCCTTGTCAAAAAACAAATGGAAAAAAATTGTTAGTGTTAGGGGAAAAATGTAGAGGAAAAAAGGTGAATAGGAAAATTGAAGGGGAAAAAGCGAAAAGTTGGGCCAAATTTTCCCTTCTTGTTTGAGTTTTCCCACCTCGAAATTTGTCAAAATTTAAGTTTTTACTCCTTGACTCTATTTAACACGGTGGGGAAATTTAAATTTAAGTTTTTCCTCTACATTGAAAGTACTCTTGTAACTATGAAACTTTATCCAAATTTTTATTTAACCTATCACTGAAGTGCACTAGATTGATTATTTTATTTTATTTTATTTATTTTCAAATATTATATTTTAACAATTAAGACTTTCTTTTCTTATAATAATATCAAATTGTCGCATTACTGGTTTTTAATTTTTGAGCCGATAGTGACCCAATGGCAAAAGTGTAATCTATATAGTCTGCGATACCTTTATACAATATTTTTCCCGCTAAAACTGTCTAAGTGAAGGTTATTTTAGACTTTTGCTTACATGTTAGGTAAATTCTGCGATAGATTGTATGCTGAATGTGTATCTTATCTTCTTATATATTTAGATGGATTTACCTATATTCAAAGTTTTCTGGTGTTTTAATTCAAAATGTTTTAGAGAGCGTGTGTGTGTGTCTTATCTAGGAAGTATTTCCTAATTTGGATTAGACTATTTTCTTTTTAGCTAATGTGTGTTAATTTTTAATTATTTTTCGTATATGCTTTTAAATCGTATCGTTAACAAGTTACTTCTTTTGTATATAATAAATATATGGATATGGATAAATATGGTTTAATTAACGTTTTAAGTTTACAAAACTCCATTATAGTATAGTTACAGAGAAAAAATAAAATGTTTGATTTCTCGAAATCTAGGAATTGCAATGGGCCGGGTCGAGATCGGGTATGCTATACCCGATACTCTATCCATTAAATTTTTTTTGTCATATCCATGTACTGTTCTCCACTTAAATGGGGCACAGATAAAGGGACTAGCTGGTGCGATAATTACAAATTTGTTGACTCATCTTTATATCTATATATTTTTATTTTCATCTTTTACTTAATGAATAATATTGTAAACACAGGGTGTCTCCAACATGGAATTACAATTGCGATTGAAATTACTAAACCTTTTTGATAAGTTTCAGTATCTTTTTACTTTTCAAACCATTAGAATATTTGGTATATATTTTTTGTTTTTGACAAGAAATGGTTAATCGGGTCGGTATGGGTAAAAAGTATGATAAACTTTCCCGACTCACTCTCAAATCGGGCTGATTTTCTTCATTCTATTCCTGACCTAATTATCCCGTTTAGCTGGGCATTCTCAGTCTTAATAAGGTTGGGTACCAGCGAGTATCGGGTTTGACGAGTTTTTTACCATCCATACTGAGTTCACTTAATATCATTCCATATCGAGTAAAATATAATAACTATTAGTTAACAATAAGATAATTGAAATATTACAGTTCAATGTGGCTAATCATACATTACTTAGCATTTTGTACAAATGTTTAAAAAAAAAGACCCACCCCACCCAACCCTCCTACCGGCCAGTGGCCGCTGGAATGCTGCCATTTTCGGTGGCTAAAAAAGGGGGAGCTTCCCCCCTTTCGTCTACTGGAAATGGTAGAGAAATAGAGGGAGTCTCCTTCCCCCCATTTTCTGCCCGTGAAATGACAGAATTCACTGCCATTTCCAGTGTATAGAGGGAGACTCCCCGCCAGAAATGGCAAAGAAATGGATGGGAGTCTCCCCCCATTTTCTGCTTCCGACAGCTGTTGGAATGAGGGGAGTCTCCTCTCCATTTCTCTGCCATGAAATGGGGAAAAGACTCCCCCATGCATCAGAAATGGCAATGAATTCTGCCATTTTTGGGTAGAAAATGGGGGGAGACCCCCCCATTCACTGTCATTTCCAGCACTAGAAATGGCGGTGAATGGGGGAAGTCTCTCCCCATTTCCTTGCAAAGGTGGACTGTGCAAGCTTAAACTTACTATTTAAGTGATTTCCAGTAGCTTCTTAGACAAAACAACCACATATTCTAACTCGGAAAAGGTTTATCTACCAGCCGATCATTGACGGGAAGCGGCATGTGAACGCCAAAATAGATTTGGGCGAGGCACGTAACAACACGTGACTAGCTAGGGTTCCAGCGACTGGACTTTCGGCAAGTGACTCGATTTTTTATCCTCTAATTTGTTGTGGTAGCCTTTTGTACTAATTTGCTTCCCATGGTTACTTTGTTGCATTCATCTCTTCTTTTGTAATGCCTTCAGATGATACTCCTTACTAATTTGCTTCCCTTGGTTACTTTGTTGCATTCCTCTATTCTTTTGTAATGGCTTCAGATGATACTCCTCAAACTAGTAGTGTGAGATTAAATGGTAGAAATTACATCTATTGGAGTAACTCTAAAAGACATTTTTTGAAAGGCAAAAAACTGTGGGGGTTATATTAGTGGAGCAATTGAAAAACTAAAGAGTACCGATAAAAATTATGCAACTGAATTAGATAATTGGGATTCTAGCAATTCCAAGATCATTACTTGGATTAATGAATCTGTTGACCATAATATTGGTGCATATTTAGCAAAATATGAAACGGCAAAGGAGATGGGATCATTTTCAAACATTATATACTAAGTCTAACTTTGCGAAGAAGTATCAGTTTGAAATTGACATTCAGGCATTGAACAAAAGAATATGAGTATTTGGAATTCTATACTACAATGACAGCTATTTGGGATAAGTTGGTCCTTATTGAATTTGCATGTTTGAAAACATGCAATAACTATATTACATATAGAGAAGAGCAGTGATCGGTTCGGTTTTTTAAGTGATCGGTTCGGTTTTTTATGGTACTTCGTAGTGACTTTGAATTAAGGAATCAGAGGTTCTATTTTTGCATCGCAATCATTTTCCTTCTGTTGATTCTATTGCAAATATTCTTACAGTTGAGGAAACACAGTTGAAATCTCTTCGCGGGGAGGCATCTCTATTGAACTCTAGCACTTCAGTGTTAGTTGTACCTCATACACAATATCCGAATGAAGGATATTCAAGGGTTCCAAAATGAAAATGGAAGGTTTATTGTGAAAAATTGTTGAAGAAGCAATCTCTTTAGTAGAATTATAAGCATAATTATCAGCAGCCACCAAACTGGTCTTATCTTCCCAATGCCAACACTGCTGCAACTATTCTATCTATTGGCTCTTCCATACTTGGCTAACCGTTTTCATCTGAGATCGGAAGTTAGCTAATCTTAGTGAGCAATTTCAAAAGTTCTTAGATCTCACTCAGTCACATGCTATGTCAACTTCCACTCATATAGGTTTGTCATCTCAAAACCTATCAAGTAACATTTCTACATGGATTTTTAACTCAGATGCGTCTAAATATATGTTCTCTAATTCTACATAGTTTTCTTCTCCATCCCCTTCTAAATCTTCTACATCTGTTATGACTGCTGATTGTACTTTGTTGTTCTTAGCAGGTGTTTTGCCTATAAATACTCCTAATTTTTTCTTTTAAATGTCTTGTGTGTTCCTAATCTTACTCTAAATCTCATTTATATTGGTCAATTATGTGATTCTAGGTATTTAGTTTACTTTTCTTTTACTACTTGTCATGTACAGGATCTACAGTCTCAAAAGATGATTGGCACATGTCATAGACAAATAAGAGGCATGTATGTTTTGGATAATCTGAGATGAGTGCATGTTGTTGCCAATAGTATTGATTTACCTTCTTTCTAGTTAAACTCTTCTTCTACTTTTTATTTGTGGCACTTCCGCCTTGGACATTTGTCTATTAGTTATTTGAAATTCTTAGTTTCCAAAGGCCTTTTAGGAGATGTGCAAACTCATGATATTTCTGATTTTAGTGGTTATATTGCTAAATTCTCTGCTTTGTCTTTTAATCGTATTATGTCTTATTTTGTTGCACCTTTTGATGTTATTCATTTAGATGTATGGGTCCAGCCTCTGTTTCTACTGAAGAAGGATCCAGATATTATGTTTCATTTTCTGATGGTTACAATCATCATTATTGTTGGGTTTAACTTATGAAGATACGTTCAGATTTTCTTTCTATTTATCATTCCTTCAAAGCAATTATTAAACTCAATATAATGTTGTGATTAAGTGTCTTAGATGTGATTGGGTAGAGAATATACATCTAGTATTTTTTTTAATTACTTGCTTTTGATGGTAAAATTCAATAAACCTCTTGTACAGACACACCACAGCAAAATGTTATTGCTGAGCGCAAACATAGATATCACTAATATCTAAAAGTGGTGATATGTATAAAACATTCACTTTCCCACTTTGTCCCTAACATTTTCTTTTAATACCAACACTATCCTCGTCATAATTGTGTAATTATTTAATATTTAAAATCTTAGCAAATGACATCTTAATTATACTTGAAAAGTTCCATCGAAGATAGGTGTAATTAATAACCACTCTATTGTGCTATTATCACTACTATATTTTCCTTTACTTTAGTACTGTGTCTATAAGATACGTGTAGTATGTGTGATTTTCGATCATTATTTAGTAAAAATACGTCTTTTGTGTTAGATTCTTTTTCCCCCCATTTTTTTGTATTGCATGTTAACATTTGATCAATAATTTAAATTTTTTTTACTACATCTACATAATTTTTTAATGAAAATTAAATATATACAATTTTGCTTTATCATATAACGTGCAACACACGTTTAAACTACTCGTATAGTTAAAACAGCTCGCTATCTTCTCTTATCTGCTAAAGTTCTTAGTGAATTTTAGGGTAAAGCAGTTGTACATTTAATTAACAGGATATCATATTCTCATACTTTTAGTTTGTCGTCATTTGAATCTTCGTTTCGATCTCCTCTGCATTGAAAGTCTTAGTTTGTCATCACTTGAAAGTCTTTGCGTGTGCTTGCTTTGTTCTTCTTCCCACAACTGAGCATGGTAAATTGACAAATTGTCAAATTAAAGGAAAAAATTCCGTCTTTGTGTGTTTAATAGAGGAATGGAAACGACATTGACAGTGAAATCTTAAAAACATTTTTCATGGAAAATAATTTCCAACTCCCCTTAAGTAAAATGTTTTCTAAGAAAGTTGGTAAACACTTCTTTTCCATCTTTTTATGTCAAACAGTCTAGGTTGTCAACTCAACTCGACTTGCTAGACCAATTTTGTAACGAAGCTTGGAGCTACATGCACTTCAATGGACCATCTCTAAGTCCACTACCGCGTTCTGTGAATCCCTCAAATATGAGACCTGTAATATGATTTTTTTATTACAAATTGAAATTGAAAGGGAATGTTTGTCATTTTACATGCATATATATATATATATATATATTAGTAGTCCCAGTCTCCAGTTCTATGTCTAGTGAGATTATCGTATTAGACGAATACCGGAAGATGATTTTACTTTAAAGATACTATATCGAAAGTAGCTTATATCAATTTTAAAAGTTTACCATATAGGTGGTTTTAGAAGCCAAAAATGATTGTGCTGCTTATCAATATAAAATACATAAGTTAGAATCGATTAAATATTCATAACAAACATTGTAAAAGAAGTCAACTAATAAGTTAGAATCGATTAAATATTCATAACAAACATTGTAAAAGAAGTCAACTGATTGCAAAGCGGCCTTCTTGTTCTAGTGAAAAAGTGTGTAATATTTAAGAAACTTGAGAGTGTATTTATTGATCGTGAAAAATGATCTATCACCAAATGTCTAGTGGCATTATGTCGGTAGATACTTATAGGTGTGTCAAACGTGTGTCATCTGACAAACCACATCATGCCCTGTGATGTGATGTACCATTTCTGGCGGCATAATGTCCGGTGGTAGACATTGGCAGAGACATAGGTATTAATGTACATACATGTGCATACCCTATTTTTTAGTCAAAATTTTTTTAATGTATTAGTTATTTTCTCTCACTTTAAAATTAATTTATTTTTTAACAAAATTGGTATTATATTTTGCAAGAAGTTATTGAACATGAGTGTCAAATCTAAGCTCTTAACAAGAGCTTTAATTTGAGATAATATGCAAGATCTAACAAAAAGCTTTCAAAGACTAAAGACAATAACAATATTTTTATTTTTAAAATTTTCACCAATATCCTAATTTTGCAAACTTCTTTCAACTAAATCCCAAATAATATATATAGTATTCTAATTTAATTCAATGTAGTCCTTAGTGATTAGTTTTTACTTGTTGCTCTTCACAAATAATTCAATCTTATCAATTTAGTATAATTAATAAATCTAAATTTTTTTCGGGCTAACAACTATATTTTTCTCCATCGAATTTCCGACTCGATTTTCCTTGTTTCCCCATTTTTACCTAACAATGTTTACATATTCACTTATTTACTTTCATAGTCATTTTTATTTCTTCCTAGCTATAGTAAATCAAGAATTTTGAGGGGAGTATTTGAACGTTTCATCTTTTTTATTTTGTTAATTCCTGGAACTATTGTTATTATTATTTTAGAATATGATAATATAAATTCTTGTTTCTTTTGAATAATTAACATTGTTTAATGAGTAATCGTACACCTCCCTGTTAGTTCACCGATTAGTTTATCGGTTGACAATGTTAATGTCACGAACTTTATTTTTTTTTTGCAATAGCGGAAGCCTTTGATGCTTAAAAATCGATGCAAATACAGTTCAAACTATCGAGGCACTTTCGCTGCGCACTCTGATGACCACAACGAAACATCGGCCACCCGCCGAAGTCTCGATCACACACATGTATCCCCTCCGTCTTGGGACGATCCGGCCACAGAGCTTCTTAATCTAATACCTACAGGATTGTAAGAAAAGGGGGAATGAGTACAAACTACTCAGTGAATAACCAAATATCTTGATTTACTTTCATATGAGAAAACGCATTTTTAAGAAAGCCATGTGTTTCACAAAGCTTTTAGATGCACAAAGCCATTGAATGCATAAAAAAGGGCCCTATTACTAGTTAAACTACTACCCGTGGTGCGCACATAATTGGCCAAGACCACACAGCAAGGCTACAAAGATTCAGATTGGCCAAGACCACACAGCAAGGCCACAAAGATTCAGATTGGCCAAGACCACACAGTAAGGCCACAGATTATCACATAGCCAGAATGACCAAAACCACATAGCAAGGTCATATTTCACAGAGTAATTCAGAACGAGTAGAGTATTAACTAGCGATACAAATGCAGTAAACCAATCGTTCTTTTCATGATAATGCATCAAGAATTCAAGTATACTTTTATGAAAACATAACGAATAAAAGAAAGAGAATCAAAGTACCGTTACTCACTTATGAAAACTTCATAAATGAAGAAAGAGAATCAAAATATCGGTTACTCACAAACATTCTTTGAATAATTATCACATAGAAAAGTACCCTTAAGCCTTGAAATTCCTCAATTAAAACTATTTTCATGCTACGACTTTCCTATATATGGAAATAAGCCTTTTTCAAATGAGAAATAGGTATTTTATTAGCTTTTGAGGGGTGTTTCCTTTGCCCTAATATGGTTGGATGAATTTTGGTGAATGGTGGAGAGTTAGGGAGTAATTTGTTTGATTTCTTTGGTTTTGGCCCCTTTATATACTTGTGAGAACTTGATTGTTTTTAAATATCATTTGAAATCCACCATTTATAAAAATGACAAATGGCTTAACATTTGGCAACATTAGCAAGTTTCTTAATTATAAAAATAACATGTGCCTTAAAACTTGGCACAACTAGCAAGTTTGTAATTTACAATAATAACAAGTGTCTTTTTATTTTGCAAAATTAACACATTTTAAATTAGAAGAATAACAAGTGTTTTAGACACTTGGCAAAATCAACAATTATTAATAAATATGGCCAATTTAGCTATAAACTTGGCAAAACTAGCACTCTCTATTAATTAAAAATAACATGTCATGTAATTTGGCAAACAGTGTTAAAAATTCGAGGGATATTACAGTTACCCTAAAATCTTTAAATCTCGAACAAGTCAAGTGTCTTAACTGACAGTTTTAGCCTCCAACTTCTTACTATAAAATGCCTTAATTTTTATCAATTGGTAAACTAACCGGTGAACAAATAGGGAAGTTTATCATTATTCATTGTTTAATAGAAAGAAAAATGACATTACTAAAATATGGGTTGTGTATACTCATGGCTAAATGTCTGACTCTGACATTACTTAACTGGAATTTATCATAAGCATTAGATTATCTTTCTATAAGTTCTTATCTCATTAAGAATGACAATGTGGTGGGTTCGGGGAGGGTATGCTCGCCCCCCGCCCCGTCTCTGTTAAGGAAATCCCTATCCCGTACCCGCTATGTACCCGATTTAATCGGATACGAGGTGGGAGAGGTTTGGAGGGTACGTGAGAAAAACCCATTACCCGCTCCGTTAAGAAAATACTAAAAAAATTTTAAAAAAATTGGAAACTACATAAAAAAAAAAAACCGTCCAAAATATCATACATAAAGCCTAAATTATAAATGTCATTCAACTACACGTCCAAATTCAAATCATCAAATATTCAACCACACATGACACATCAAATTTAAAGCTATTTTAAAGAAACTCAAAGTTATAATTATATATTAAAGTTAGCTAAAAATTTAACATAAAGAACATTAGGCAAAGTGGTTGAGACACATTGATTTAACATTAGGTATTAGGTATAACGGTTTGAATCTTCACAGACTCTTCCCCTATACCAATTTTTTTTTTTATAATAAAAAATGCTATCAGGTATCGGGGCAGCCAATACCTGTCCCCTACCCGATAAGAGTTAGGGCGGAGAATTTAACCCTCTACTCATCCCAATACTTAATGGGGCGGGTACCCGTGAGTATCGAATTTCGGGTGAAAAATTGACATTCCTATATATCATACAACTAGAGTAAAGTCATGCAAACATCACCTATTTGTATTAACTAATAATCATTTAATGACATATGGTCAACACCATAGTACTAGTTAGTATTACTTATTTTTCTTCAATAATATATAAGTCAAGGAGCATCTATATATTATTAATTAAATAAAAAGAGTTGCGGTATATTTGTACTACAGTTTTCTCACAAAAAACTGTATTAGTAAGGACTTTTTAGATATTTTATTTCATATTGCGGTAATCTGTATGGTATTCTGGATTTTTAAATTTTTTAAAAAATTTATTTATTTACTTTTGCGTTATCTATTCCCCATTTTGAAATAAGATTCACTATCAAATTTAATAACTAATAGATAATTATCATCATTTAATTATTTAAATTATAGATAAATTTGATTATCCAATTGTCTAACATATTTTTAAATTTATAGTTTATAATTAATAAAAATTAAACATATATCGTTTGTTTAAGTTACTTGAAAATTATAACTGTAATTTTTTCTTAATCTTCCCTATATAAATGGATATTTAATATTACGACTATTTTATATATGACTGCTTTTATGTATTATTAATTTATATAATTTTCATACTATTTGACTTTATTGGTTTCGAATAAGAAATATTTTCAGAGCACACGACACCGCGCAATTAGCAATTATTTTGTACAGTGTCATTTATCTAAATTAGTGCAAAAAATAAAATGATATTCATTTACATTAATGATAACAATCGAGTTAAAATTTGTTGTAAAATATAGTTACCTAAAAATGAAAAGAAAAAAAATTATATTATTATTTGGTTGATGTTAAAAATTAATCATTCGTTCTTGGATAATGTAACCTTATAAAATCTCACTATAAAAAAAAAATTATAAAATTTCATATTATTTCTTTTTTAAATAATTTGATATGTATTCTTCCCATGTAACACATGGGTGAGAATCTAATTATATTCACTCCAAATGTTTTCCTAACTGCACCACATTTTATTTATAATGAAGATCCTTAATTTTTGTTTAAAATCTCATATATGTTCCTTAAACTTTTTTTTTAAAATTATTTTGCGTAGTGCATGCTTATTTTTCAACTTTCAATTAATCAACAAATAGTCTATGCCATTACGGTTTTTATCTAAATCCTTTGTTATTGTACTTCAAATAAATAGCAAACTTTTTTATTTGTTGTTGTCTTGTTATTTAGAAATTCTTGGGACAAATAAATAGTTTTCAGGACCGCTATTCGAAATCTTAGTGAAACACTGGATTTCTTATCTCATGTCTACTAGGCACCGTCGGATCACTAAGGCCGACTTTCGTCCCTGCTCGACGGGTGGGTCTTTCAGTCAAGCTCCCTTCTGCCTTTGCACTCGAGAGCCAATCTCTGTCAAACAAAATAAGAAAAGAACTCTTAAAAAGAAATCCAATTCTCTTATTTCGATCAAGAGAAATAGAAGTATATGAATCGAGTGAAACTAAAAAAGAAACTGATTCCACAATCAGCAATCAGATGATTTACGAATCATTTAGTCAAAATTTGTTTAAAAAAATTGTAAAAATCAACCAAAGTCATATATGCAATTAAAATATGGTGCCATTAGCAAAAGTTATTGTGTGAATATAATTATAGTGCGTTTGATTGCAAATTGTTTTTCATGAAAAATGTCATTTTCCACTTATTCTTGGTCGCCAAAAAGTGGAGATTTTCCTTGATATCAAGGAAAATGAATTTCCATGGGGCAGGTTGGGAAAATATGTTCCATGAAAAATAAATTCTAATTCCTTTAGCACCCTCCAATCATGGGCACCTTGAGTTAACTTTATAACTTTATAAATCATATTGATATTAAGGGTCTTTAGGTAAAAGGGTCAAAACTAGACTAGGCTTTCAACAATACACCATAGAATGAATAAATAACATAAATACACTCTTTATTGTCATGACTAGGCAGCCTATTATTGAGAACAAATTATACAACTAAATAATAATAATTGCAATAATTAATTATTAATTAATCACCAACATCCTCGGATAAAGCAAGGTAACAGAATGCAGTTTGAAGAAATTTGTTGGGATCATGTACATTATCAACTCGAATTTCAAAACCACTGAATTTGAAAATCCATCTTGCCAATCCCAATACACTTATTTATACAAGAGGGAATTGGATATTAGAATTTTCAATTCTGATACATAATTAACGTCGACTCATTTATGTGAAGAAATATTAACGTGAAGACCTATTCTTCACCACTCAGCCTCAAAGTATGTGGTACTATCACGGGGAAAGAATGAAAGAAAAAGGTCTAAATGAAAGGAGAGTGGCCACGCTGGTTCCCCCTACAAAATGAAACATGGCCCACCACAAAAAGTCATAAACACCCACTGTTCTGAAAATCTGAGTAGAACAATTAGCCCCAAATTCTTCTATTCGTTGCACGCCCTTGTCACCTCCACCACCACCACTTCTCCCCACTTAGCCTCAAAGTATGTGGTACTATCACGGGGAGAGAATGAAAGAAAAAGGTCCAAATGAAAGGAGAGTGGCCACGCTGGTTCCCCCTACAAAATGAAACATGGCCCACCACAAAAAGTCATAAACACCCACTGTTCTGAAAATCTGAGTAGAACAATTAGCCCCAAATTCTTCTATTCGTTGCACGCCCTTGTCACCTCCACCACCACCACTTCTCCCCACTTAGCCTCAAAGTATGTGGTACTATCACGGGGAGAGAATGAAAGAAAAAGGTCCAAATGAAAGGAGAGTGGCCACGCTGGTTCCCCCTACAAAATGAAACATGGCCCACCACAAAAAGTCATAAACACCCACTGTTCTGAAAATCTGAGTAGAACAATTAGCCCCAAATTCTTCTATTCGTTGCACGCCCTTGTCACCTCCACCACCACCACTTCTCCCCACTTAGCCTCAAAGTATGTGGTACTATCACGGGGAGAGAATGAAAGAAAAAGGTCCAAATGAAAGGAGAGTGGCCACGCTGGTTCCCCCTACAAAATGAAACATGGCCCACCACAAAAAGTCATAAGCACCCACTATTCTGAAAATTTGAGTAGAACAATTAGCCCTAAATTCTTCTATTCATTGCACGCCCTCGTCGCCTCCACCACCACCACTTCTCCCCGGCGAAAAAGGCACCGAAGTGCCTCCAAGCGGTGCCCGTCTTTGGCTGTCCCCCGCGCGTAGCTTCTCGTTGACAAGTTTCTGCACTACCCATAACCAGTCTTACAAGGCACACAAGAATGGTATCAAGAAGCCCAAGCGCCACCGTCATACCTCTACCAAGGGGGTTAGTTGAAATAACTTTTACTTGTCTGAATTTCTTGTCTATTTCTGTGATTTTATTCATTAATTTTGATTTTGTTATGTTATGTAGATGGACTCAAAATTTTTGAGGAACCAGAGGTATGAAAGGAAACACTACAAGAAGAGCGGTGAATGAGTCGAGGAAGAATTGATTTGAAACTATAAAATGTGATTTCTATTATCCATTTTGTGATAGTTCGTAAATGAAATTTTTGGATTCTGGATTTTGGATTTTGCTTTGCTAATTACTATTGAACTCCTATTTCTAATTTTTTCATTGTATGAGCTAAACACACAATATTTGGATTAATGTTATGTTAATGTCGTTTCATTTGGAATTAGCATTTGAAAACCATTGAGCATTGTAGTTAATTTTGTTTTGACGATTGATACTTCTTGTGAATCTTTTATCTTGTTGTGTTGATTTATGTCTGAATAATTTTAGTGGTTACTATGTGACTTTGGATCTTTTAGGTTTCGTAAGGATTCTATTATGTATTCTGCAATAGCTTCTCCCACTGTACATATGCACTAGAGTCACCACTGAAATGGGCTGTTGCCGATTGGATGCTTTTAACTTCAAAACTAGCAATTTCCTTTGTCTCTTGCTATTGTTGGTGATTTACTTTGTCTGGGCCCTTTTTTTGTTCCAATTTGGCTGCCAAATCAGCCCATTCTCTCTATGTAAGGGAGGACAGTTCTATTCATAGCGGGATTGGGTTTTCTCCCCCACTGATACAAAACAAGATTTGCAAAATAAATCCAACTGAGATGCTGTGAAAACCCGCTTCAATGTTACGAATATATGACCATCAGTTTTGGCACTGATCTTCCCCCTATACCAAAGCTCCTTCGGCAAAAGTTACTCACCAATCTATTAAAACAAGACAGAAACAAATTAGTACTGCATTACTTAAACAAAATAAGTTACACTACAAAAATTGTAGTTCAGCCCTAACAGACAATGTAAAACCCGGTGTAGAACCCGGTGGCAAAGGAAGGGACATAGTGACAGGGAAAATATTGTTAGGAATCATGAACTTAACATGTTGGCTTTCCATATCAACTACTCCCTCTCCCATAACGTATCATTTGATTTGGTCGTATCATACCGATGAGAGGGCAGTTGTATCAAACTTGTGCCAGTATCATATGAACGAATCATCTCTACAAGAGTTTTGCATATAGTGGAATTTTAAAAATAAGATAGAGAATATAACACTTTCTCGCGAATATACTGTCATATACAACCATAATTTTTAAACTAATCAAAGCAACAAAAGAAAACTTGTTCCTAACAGTTTTAAGATCTCAGCTACATGCATTCTTTTCCACTACTATTTCCCATTCAATTGTAAGGTGATTGGTCTGTTTTTAACTAACCCAAAACGTATTAATTCCCGTATCAACTACTCCACCTCAACATAACGTATCATCCTCCAGACGTATCATACAGGTAATGATGACTCAACCAATTCCTATTTTAAGAAAGTTTAGATGAAAATCATATTTCACATTTGAAAGAACATATGGTGAAGTACACCAACCTTGATGTATTAAAATTTAAAATGACGTAGACATGTAGTTTCGAAAAATTAGGTAATAACTAAATTAGCTGTATTGCAATAAAACTAAGAACTTAAAACGAACTAACATCAGATGAAAATTATATTTCACATTTGAAAGAACATATGGTGAAGTACACTAACCTTGATGTATTAAAATTTAAACGAGGTAGACATGTAGTTTTGAAATTAGGTAATAACTAAATTAGTTGTATTGCAATAAAACTAAGAACTTAAAACGAACTAACATAATTTTCTTAGTAAATTTTTTAGGGATCTTTAACTACACATATAGTGTGTATACACATACATCTAAATTTCCCCTAACTATACTTCTTCCTCTGACATTTATGAAGAAATATGAATATTTCACAAGCAAAATTTTTAGGCCTAGCAAGTCATGCTCCAAGTCCACTAACATCTTAAACAGAGAAAGTTCTAACATTTATTGTTTTATTTGGGCAATTAATTATTTAATTATATAGCTACTGACAGATCTAGAGTTTTGACACCCGTAACACCCAGGCGAAAATAGGACTCCTCCCAAATTGTGCAATTACCTAATATCTCCCTACTTTATTTTATTTTATTTTATTTTATTTTTGAAACTATCTCCGTACTTTATTTTTTAATCTAATAATTTAATTAACAATTAACAATTAATTATTATTAATTAAGCGAATAACACATATATGTAACTAACCAAAAAGAAGACGTAAACCGAGGATAAAATTATATGTTTTAAATTTTAAATTCAAAAATTTACGGATAAATATCAAAGACATGATCTATAGAAAATTACATGAAAGTTTAAAATGTAACCTTCAGATAATGTTTATATAAAAATTTAATATATTAAATAATTCAACAACCACAAATAGAATTAAAAATAATAAAAAAATACCCCCTAAAAAGTGAATGCAAACATGTAACTATAAATTGTAAATCTACAAAATAAACAAAATGAAGGTATATGTGCAATTCATTGGAAAAACAGTATGCCAGATCTAAATTTCCCTAATATTAATTAATTGATCCTTCATCGATCCTTTACTAGTCCTGATCTCCCGTCACACATCTCACAGGAGATTATTTTCTCATCATTCACATCAAACATGAAATATATGCACGCTTACAAGTGGTTCATTTAAGTTCACCTATTAGATTTTCGAACAAACAAAATTGGAAAAACATTACATTTTTTAGGAGTTCATATTGACTGTCGATTGAAAGAAATTATATATGTTTTTTTCATTTGGAACCTTCCTTCATCTTTTCCTTTTCATTATCCAATAGCCATTGAGTCCTTTCTTTGTTCATATCCCTTAACATGTCCTTTTCCCTTTTTATTTTTTTGCCCCTTCCAACCCTCCATATAACTCCATATTGAATTTTCTAAATCAAAATCAAAATTAGGGTGACATAAGAGTTGTCTTGGTCCAAACGAAAATTCGTTGGTTGGGGGAAAAAAAAGGAAAAAAGGAAAATTCGTCATGACTCGGCCCGACTCACCTTTTTTTACTTTTCTATATTTATGTTTGCTTTTTTCTCTGGTTATTTTTGCCAAGCAGCTTTGTCACAAGCAGACTTGGTATCCCGTAATTTAAGTCCGTCTCAGGAAAGATATATTCAACATATGTATGATTAGTAGGTTTCAAACACCAAATATTTAGAACTATAATAGGACCCGGTGGTGATGTAGTATAATAACAGTCACCGATATGAGCACATTACCAACCTAACAAGTTACATTAGTGGATCGTATTTTACCACCCCATCTGATTACGACACTAGACTTTAAGTACTTGCTCAAATTCATATGCACGGAATCAAAATAAAGGGTCAGCCACAAAAGGTTAGAGTTACAGGAGTTACAACTGTCAGCGAATTGCAACTCTTTGTCACAGTTACAAAGCCAACAAGTCGCAACTCCGATGAGTCACAACATGTCTCACAACTCATCTCCGCCGAGTAAAAAAACTCTCACTGTTATATCACCATGCCGCCCCAAGCACAACCGCAGCCGCACTGCGCGAGACTCCGGCGAGTCACAATCACCGATCGATCACACAGTCACAAACACCATGCTAACGAAACTACCCGTCAAAGCATTTGATGGATTGATTCATAATCACAACTCGTTGGACTCACAATCACAACTCTGGACAAGTCACAGTCACAACTCCGCTACCATCACCACGCCACAGCCACTGCCAAAGTCACGCAAATACAACACTAATCGCAAATACAACACCAGCGGGTAACAATTATCGGTCACAAAATTGCAACAGTATTCAAAAAGATTGAAAAAACAAATGCAAGTTACATAGATTCCGATAATGTTAAAAATTGAGGTGTCAACAAGTATACTAAGAAAAGCCAATTAAGGGCTGCACCGAAGTAGTTACACTTCCGTCTGAACTTACTTCCTTTCGTTTTCTCATGTCAATAGAAGCTATGATTTTGAGAAGAAACCAGTCCAGGCTCTATGGGTCCTAAAAAGTCCACGCTCACCCGTTCTCATTTCGAGTTAGACGCAACAACACGCATATCAACATTGAATTTGGTTGATTTTAAAAATCCATACAATTTCAAGTGTCCTCAATTTTTAATTTAGAAATAAATATGACACTAATGGATTCTTAAATGTTTTTATAATTGATTACCTGATTATACAAGGTAAAAGCAAACTAGATAAAAAATCCAAAATAATCATGTGAAATTCTATCGATCAAATTCTGTGTCCAACAAATTCCGTTAGAAATGAACAAAAATCCGTGGCATATTAGAATCTAACAGATTCTATAGAATTCTATTAAAATCCATCAATTTCATAAGAATCCATACAACTCGAAAAATCCATCAAATTCTATATTAAATTCACTCCCCTCAGCCCCTCCTCAAAAAACCTGATTAGAGACTCCTTTACAATAATATTTTAATTAGGAACTTAATTTTGTTAATAAATTTATTAATTAGTTTTTTAGAGCCCCCTCTCTCCTACGCTTTGTAACAAGACCTCCCAACGTGTTTGGCGTGTATGAATACACGACATATGTATTTAAAATACAAGTGACGTGTATGAAATACATGTGATGTATATACATATGGAGGTTTTTGAAAATTTTCCTGGTTTTATATTTATTATTATTATTTTGAAAGAGTCAAAGGTAGGTAATAACAGTCATGATATTATTAGATATTGCTAGTGGGATTGTGTTCCTCTTTCATAGGAAATAGTGGGTAATTGTTGGTTATCTTAGGAGGTTTTCGAAAATTTTCCTAGTTAAATATTTATTATTTTGAAAGAGTCAAGCAGGTAATAACAGTCATGATATTGTGTTCCTCTTTCATAGGAAATAGTGGGCAATTGTGGGTTATCCTATAGTAAGTATCTTCTATTTAAGTTTGTAAAACCAATGAAGAAAGTTTG
The DNA here is from genome assembly GCA_963692815.1 of Nyctanthes arbor-tristis. Classification (NCBI taxonomy): domain Eukaryota; kingdom Viridiplantae; phylum Streptophyta; class Magnoliopsida; order Lamiales; family Oleaceae; genus Nyctanthes; species Nyctanthes arbor-tristis. The sequence goes on along the minus strand of CAVNYN010207969.1, from coordinate 55,730 downwards.
CAAAGAATTATTTTGTAAACTAGTGTTTGTCTTGAGTGTTTTGTTAGTTTCTTATGAAAATTCAATATCTTGAGAGGGTAAGGTTTGCTCGAATTAACCCTGCATATTCATAAATTTATCTATTTTCTTTCATGAACAAATGTGTTCGTAATAGGCTCACTCTCATCGAAGAAAAATTAAGAAATGCCCGAGGATGACAAAATTTCTGCAGCCTGCTGTTTCAATTATAAATCTAGGCTTGCCACTCACATCACTCCCAGGAAGCAAACTATCACGGCATATAAATCGTAGAGGGGGTTCCAGGATACAAAGGATGAAAACAGTCAAATAGGTATGATGCCCGAACTAATAATAATTCTTATAAAAGCGTGTTATGTTATGCATGCATACGGCACTATCCAAAATTGCATATGATAGTTCTGCAGCACATGAAAGCATGAAGGGGACAGTACACAAATACAAATAAAACCTTTCCACTGTTCACAAATAAGGTAGATATAGGATTTTGTTTTCAAAAATCAGGTGGGTACAAAGTCACAAAGCCACAACAAGTCACAACGGCAGCGAGTCACAAGTCACAACCGCTAAACAGCAAATCACGATAAGTCGCAACTCATTTCCAGCGTGTGACAACTGTTACAGTCACACAAGTCGCACAAATTATGGCTGTCGGCAAGACGACGGAGATCACAAATTGTCACAAAACATCGGATTTTGTCACATAATCACCACCGCCAAATCGCAACTCCTCATCACAGTCACAAATCCGACGAGTCACAACTCCGCAGAGTCACAACTAATCTCCTGCGAGTCATAGTCATTACAAAACTGAAACAAGCAATATGTGACCTCCGGCTACCACACTACCAACCAACGGCGACCACAATCTCCACAAACCACAAATAGAATAAGAAAAATTCAACCAATCAGAAAACTCAAAATCACAGAAAGCCCCAAATTGAAAACCCTAATTCACAATAGCTAATCTAATACACAAAACTCAAATAAAAAAATTCCCAAATTAAAAACCCTAATTTCTACAAGAACACCTCGTTAGAACTCTAATTCAAAAATGTAATGAAATCGGTGACGAAGATGGAATATGATGAAATCGGTGACAGAGGATTGAAGTCATCCATTCACGACAAAAAAACGAACTGGCCGATTTGATCGATTTGATTACAGAACAAATTTGATTTCGTGTCTCGGATCTGATTTTGTAGGCCGATTTTTTTTGCTTCTTCACGACGAGCTCGACAGGGATTCAGACCACAATAAAGGTTCAGTTCGCAAAGAGAGAGGGAGATGATTCAGATGTCCCGGCGGCTGCAAGACGATCACCGGCGATTGGACGGAAAGAAACAGAGATGAAGAGACGAAGGGATCCACTGAGAAAGGGATGTGCGTGTTTTTGGGGTGGGGGTGGGAGTTCAGCACCTGATTGATGAAAAATTAAAGTTCATATCGTGATTTTCAGAAAAAGGATATAAACTGAACTGATTTTTTTAATTAACCCAGGCATGACTTAAGTATCAAAAGGCGCCACCCACATCTAAATAATCATTCTATTAAAAGCTCAATGTGTATGCATATTTAACCAGCAGCAAATCATTGTCAACCAGATTCCATCTCTCTAATATTAGTGTTGAAAAAAATGCATTGTGTATGGGAAAACCAACTTTTATCTGGCTGCAAATGCTGCTACCTGTAATTTGTATATCTCTTCAATTATGTCAGTAAGGACATATAGTCGTCAAATAAAATCCAAGAACTGCTAATCTGTACGAAGTAAATCCGTTTGTGGCTTGAACGTCCTCAGAACCAAATACGGTAGTATGACCATGCAAGCCATGAATAGAGTGAACTGCAAAATGCAGATGATGAAACCAAGTAAACCTTCAAAGAATACTTGCTTAAAATAACAAGCAATAGCCCAATTCATTAAAATCAATGTTCTAGACATCCAGCTTTAACAAGAGAACAGAAAGAGTAAGGTGGAGATGTTCTCAATCATGCTTGTTTAACAATAGACATGTACAACAATTGCAGTTTCGTTATACTGTTAAAAACAGTAACAGAAAAAGTAACAAGGATCCTCAAATAGAAGATTAACGGCCAATATAAGCAAATACAGTCAAATGTACTTGAGATCTACAACTCTCCACTTGTACATAATTGATTGTCCATTATTAGCCCTTCTTCAAAGTCAAAACACCTGTTTCCACCATCTTTCTCTGATTTGTTGATCAAGATAGAATTATGCCATGTAAAATGCGCTTAAGTGCCTATTTATTTGCCTGTCCTGCACATTTCTACATTACGTCTCTAATATTTTTCGACGTGAGGATATGTTTTTCCATTCTTCATTTTAATAGGTTTACTTTTAAAAACAAATATGGTCTCAAACACAAAACAAAAGACCAGTTAACAGTTAAGCTCCAATTCTGACAATAAAAAACCATGCGGATAACCCCATTGATTTGGCAAAAAGACACTGGAGGTCATGCATGACAAACTCCAGATTCTAGTTGATGTTATTTTATCTATATCATTTCATCTCACCTAGTTGTTGGTCCAGCCATAAAACCACCACAGTTGCTCCTTTCACCTATTCTCTTTCTTACCATTGCAAATTGCACACACAGGGAACCCAAAAACTGAACAAAACCATTCTCCTTAAGACAAACAATGATTCCTGGTAATAAGTTATCAGGACATGGTACTTCTTGGGAGCAGAGCTACGAACACCATCACTGAATGCCACGTCTATTGAACTTTCCACAACTTAACTTCCATTGCTAATAGAACTCAAAAGGTGCAGAAACGTATTATTTACAAAAGGAACCACACACTTTGAAGCAAATTGATGCAAAGAGTTCATTGTTATTTATACGCCCCTTGTCAAGGCTTATCCCCTGTTTGATCCTCTTTATTAAAATACATTATAATCCCACCTATCACTGATTTGACTACTGATTTGACAAATGCTCACTTATAACCACAAATTTCAAACTTCTATTAAATTTACGCCACTCATTTCACCTCTTAATAATTTCTCTTTATAAATCAACTACCATAAACTGAATCAAACAGACACTTAATCTTGACTTATTAAGGCTAATGTTTAGGAAACTAGACTGGAACAACTAAAAAAACCGGAAACTGGCTGGAAATCCAGGTGTAAGAACCTGAACTAGAAATCCAGAAAACCCAGCTCAATCGAAAAAAAACCAATAAAAACTAGAGAGGACGGAAAGTTTCTTTTTTCTACATTTTCCAGTATAAACTTACAGATGATAATTTATTATTTGATTAAAACTAGTTCAACCATTTGACCCCTGAATCGTCGCCTTTCTTTTTTCTTTTTTTTTGGTTCGATAACGGGCCCTGTTTTCCGAACACTAAGTGAGGCACATACCTTATGGTGGCTAAAGAGCCTGAAATACACTTTCAAAGGCAGAAAATTGCTCCTGAGGTTCTCAAGCTTTTAAAAAAGTGTAAACGGATCCCTAAACTTTATTTTTCACAAGTCCCTAACCTTTAGTTAAATAGATAGTCAATTGCTTCACATGATTTTGGATTTTTAATCTAGTCGTAGATTGATGATTAGTCATGTGTTAGTCAAATCACATATAAGATTTTGATATGTACTACATGATCCGGTGGACTTAGCCAAACTAGTTACTAGTTAGAATTATATACTTTTCCAAATTAGTTATCTTATATATTTTTCCCAAATTATACATATCAGAGTTTTTATAAATTGAATGATAGATAGCTTATTATTTGTGGTAAGCATAATTTTGTGTTTTACAATTTTTCAATTGATTTTATTAGTTTATAATAAAAAATTGATAATCACTCTCATATCACCCAAAGACTTGCATCTCGCTTCACAAAAGCTAATGACCTCAGTAACAAAACTGGCCTTTTTGGAAAACCAAAAGTAACTAACATTTACCATCAGTGATACATCTGATGGTGCCTGCTATCCCGGTATGCACCTTTGCAGCATGCAAAATGACCTACCCATCAATTGTTTTCACAACTTTCCATTGCAGCAAACTTTCTTTCCACAGAAATGACAGAATTCCACCAAGTTCGCTGCCTTGACGTTAGAGACAAAAGTAGGCGGAGACAAATGTTGCCTTAGCACCACATAGGCCGATAATTACAAAGTAAAATGCAAACAAGTTTATCACGGCGTGATAGAAACAAATGCTCAAAATCTTCAAACCCGGTCAGCGTGTCCATAAACTCGATCGATGCCCAAAGGTCAACCAAACATGCATGATGAACATGCACATCTTTTTCGGGGAGTAGAGTAGGGGCAGGGCAATTATCACACTATATGATATTATGTGGTACTTTAGCCCCATCGAATGACAACATGACATAAGAAATCTATCTGATATCAGGTGTTCAAGAAACTACAGAAAGCATGCACTTACGTTGTGGTGCATTTTTTAGGCTTATGCCGAATACATATGGTGAGCTACAACAATGGTTAAAGAGCCCAACATAGCTGGGTTAAGAGATAATTGAGCATGCCAATTAACTCAAGGTTACGACCTCGATGCTAATTTCAAACAAACTAAAGTATTTACCCCTATCACTTGCTTTTCTAGTTGTATGGCCTTACATTTTGTTCCTTTGCAAGTTTTTTTATTTTCTTTTTCATGTCTTCATAGATGGAAAGGAAAGGAAAGATTGAAGAAAAATGCACCACTGCTAGTGGAGGATGATGGTAAAGAATCATAGAAATTGATGTTCAGGAAAATGACGACGATGATCCCCTAAAGATCCTAGAATAATTTGTTTTCTTCTATTTCTTTTCTTTCATTTTTGTTATCAATCTATGTTATATTAGCTAAGGCTTTGACATTGTTGCTTAATCTCGATTTTGTAAGATGGTAACTCGTCAATCACTTATTATGAAGCATATTTCCCTATTCTTAAATAATCTTAGGGGATGTCCCCAATATTGAATTTAACGGAATTTTTAAGACTTATGGACTCTTATGGAGTTCATGGATTTTAATAAAATCCCACAGAATCCGTCAGATTCTAATGGAATTCTGTACTACGGATTTTAATAAATTTCACTAGATCATAGTGGAATTTGCGGGTTGTCCCCAACATGGAATTTAATGGGCTTTTGGAATTTTTGTTATCATTCTAGGTATCCTGAGTGTTGTTTGTGATTATTGGAAATAATCTAGTGCCATCCATTATGGTGCTAGCGGCTGGTCCTATATCTAAAACCAACCAATAAAAAATATATAATTGCCCACTATTAGTGGGTGTTAGTTGTTAAGCCTATAGCATCCACGTACGGGGTTTGCGCCATAAAAGTGCCGGCAGTTGGTGCTAGAACTGGAGTGTTGTTATTATCGTCATACTATTCGTAAGATAAAATTTGGTATATAAGAAAATGAAACAACTATGAACTAATGAAAAAGATAAATAATGTATTTGTCCAGGTAATAATTTGCGAAATCATTTAACAATTTACTAGTATCATGTTGATCTCTCAATTATTGTCGAGCACCGTTTTTCTTTTTTCTTTCTATTTTTCTTTTTCTCTCTCTCCAATTTTTTTTTGGGTGCAAGTTGCACCTGAACTTGAGATAGATAGAAGTTAAAAAAAAAAAAAAAAAGAAAAAAAGTTAAATAACTTCTTACTTGATCATCAAAAATTTTTTTAAAAAAGGTCAAAATATTTAAAGGTGAAGATTTCTGTAAATTAATTTAGTGGTTGTTTGAACCTCTTTATTTTTTCTCTTTATAAATTCACCTACTATGATTTGATTGTTGATTTGACAGCTACTCAACAATCACCACACATTTCAAACTTCAATTAAATCTCCACCACTCATTTCCACTCATTATAAATTCTCTTTATAAATTACAGGAATAAAGAGCTTCAAACAAGCTCTTAGAAAGATGTCAGATTCCTTGCTTCCCTACAACTCCTAGAAATCCCCCCAAAGGTGGTGTACCATGGTCTAATTATGAGAAAAAAAAATCTATGCAATGTAAATAGAAATTGCTATTACAGAATGCTACTCTTTGTTCCAAGATTAGGCAGTGGAACAATCCTTTAAAAATCCACCTCAACTAACATCCACACATCTTGTTGGAATGAAAGTTTTGGGCAAAGTCCAAATGCCAACATGATGTTACATACTCAAATAAATCTAAAATGACAAAAATGTACTGATTGTTGACCATAAATCATATATTCATTCTAGAAACTAAAGGGCACCAAGAATTAACAATACCATGGATAGGTATTGATGCGAGGAACAGGTGAGGCATATTGAAGGTAGATGAGTTGGGGGATTGAATATGAATAGCAGCACAGGAAACCTTTATATTTTTTCGCTTTTCTTTTATTTATTACTGCTGCTGCTGCTGCTATTATATATATATATATTTTTTTTTTTTTTTCTCTTTTTCGGTGTAAGTCAAATCTCAGGATAAATGAAGTCTCCTCATCTCATAATTTTGAGTGAACAGTTGCAGAGTTTTCACAGGAATACCTAATATATTATTATTCTCCTCTTCGAAACCAAACATAAAGGAAGAGCAGTAATGTCAAGAACATACCACCAGAGGCAATGTCAAGAAGCTCCAAATTGGCCATAAAGCAAAAGAGAACCTGAATCAAAAACTTCAGTAAGTCAAGAAACGCAATTTTAAGGATCTCAACAATGAAATCAAAACGCCTAAGAAAAAAAGGTCCAATTCTTCTTACAAGCAGAAGGACAGAAGCCCAAGAACAGTGATAAATGGCAAGGCAGTTGTACTTGAAATTTCCCACTTCTCACTGGACCTTCGGACTCCCCAAGCTAGCATACTCATATACAAGAAAAAGAGAAGATTCAAACAGACACCTAGCATCCCCATATACAATGGTATCCTGCAACAAGTATCGACAACTTTACTTGACACCAATTTGATGAAAACATAGGTGAGAAACACACAATTACAGATGTGCAGTATTATCAAATGAAGTCAGTCAAGTCACTTAAAGCATGAAGGACTCTTTAACAGTTTCAATAAAATAGCATATCTTTTACCAAAGAGATTCTCAAGACCTCCAGTACCGTGTTTGTTTAAGGACAAATTATTTGTTGCAACAGAGATTGCTGAACTACTAATTTCATTAGTCCAAATTTAATGGTTGAAAAGTACCAAATAAACGCAAAATTTCACAACTTCATTAACAATCCAACTGACGGACTGGAAATTTCTGATCAGCTGTCACCGATCTTGTCAAAAATATTTTTGTAGAGGTCCTAAATGCTAAAGGGATCATAATCTTGTCCCACGTTTACTCCTTGTGTTTAATTACACAAGAGGAACATGTACTTTCTTTCATATGTGTCCTTGTTTCCAAAGAACACGTAGAGCACCATAATATGTTCGCAGGTCAATACAGGATATGATCTTAAGCATTCTGGCACCATTCTGGAAAGCTTAAAGAACTTACATAATTTAAGACTCAGTATCCTGAGTATTTTATTAAACTTAGTTGTGAGATAGTTAATAGTTCTCTGAACACAAAATAGGCTGCTAAACGTAATCCCCCCTCCCCCCGGGCCCGGGGGGTTCCCCGAGATGCTTATTTCTTGAGAGTTAGGAGAGAGGTTGAAGAAAAGGAGGGACAGAACGCCCAGGGTTGGGGGGGGGGGTCATTTGGTGCTTGGAAAGTAAATTTTGGAACTCCAAGAATTATTATTTTTTTGGTGGTACGATTGAACCATCTGCTTCATTACTTAGTCTACTACTACACAGAAGTATACAACCTAAAGGCTAAAACCTCAATTGAATTTCATCCCTTATTTTGCATACAACAGTTTTAAGAAGTGGCCCTTTTACCCTTTTCTTATTTTTTTTTTTTTTTTGCAGGTGGGGTAAGTAGAATGGGGTTAAGAAGGCAAAAAATCATACATCCACATGCAAGATTATTTTATTCGGAGAATGTGTTGCTGAAAAGTTTTTGTTGATTTTCACCTAGCTTTTTAGATTGATTTTCAAAGGACAAGCTCTGAACATTACAGACTATGCAGCTAAAAGGCTCTCCATTTTTTCTTTATTATTCCCCTGCCCTAAGTTTTCTGCTGGGCTAAGTTCTGCTGTATCTCAAACAAATTAAACTCAAGCACGGAAACCAAGAAAAAATGTAAGTGCATGTTCCCAAAGCTTAAAAAAGTTGGATGCTTGTCAGCGCTGCAGGCAACTACATTTTCTGGCTCAAATTAAATTCATTGTGACTCCCACAAAATCTCCAACTTTCATATTTAGAAATAGTTCATTCATCAAAACCAAGCAAGCAATAGATTCCTTTTCAGAAAATTCAAATGAAATCAGGAAAATAGACAAGATGTTCATTGGTTAAATTGTCAGGCAGCCATTAAACAAAATTAGGAGATCAAAAAAGTAATGAAAATTCAGGGGGAAAAGTCATTACCCGTTTATATTTTATAGCAAATTTCATGAACTACCATAAAATAGGAGACAATGATATAATTACATAACCCAGTCAACTATTACACATATTCTCCTCTCTTTTAGAAATTTACAGAGACGCCACCTAAGGCGTGGTTTGCACAATAGATCCCCCATTTATGGCTAAAAGCTTTATTCAGAAAACATACCAAGAACTAACTTGCCTTCGTAAAATAAGTATATAACTTCAACAAGACCTTACCCCACCACACCCACCCTAGCTATTCCAACAGGTTACAATTTACATCTAGGTTCTGCTCATCAGAGAGAGGAAATAACTGTGGTGACAGAAGGGGCGGAAGAAAGGAGGAAGGTAAATGGAAGCAGAGGTAGCTGTGCAGTGGGATTATCATATATAAGTATCTATATTTTACAATTGCATTCCAAATTAGGATTGTAAGCAAAAACAGCCAGACCGGAAAAATTAAATCAAATGAGTTTTTTTGAGACAGATATTTGGTGCCACTCTAGACCCGTCAATGAGACGGGTTTGATCCAAATCAATTCCAATAAAAAATGGTTGGGTAGTTACAATATTTGAAATGCCATTTGAAAGGTCAAGGCATTAAGGAAAAAATTGCAAAAATTAATATATATCAGACTCTTACATATGAAACTTCTAATATTAAAAGCAATTTACAACTGAGGTTTTGTTTTACATAATAATTTCTTTAATTAATTGAAATAAATAGAAATTTTAAGATCTTGTTTGATTCTCATTATTTGTCCAAATGTGGGGAAATTATAATGAGAGGTAAAATGTGTATTGGAAATGTAAAAAAGTTTAAAATATGTGGTTGTAATTGAGCCGTTGTCAAATCAGTGGTAGGTAAAATTATAAATTGGAAAAATAATGAGAATCGAACAGGCTCTAAATTATCAATCCATTAAATGAGCATATAAAATCCATATTCCACTGTCTACAACAAAAAAATCCAAGCATTAGCTTACCACCAAATTAGACAAGCTCCTTCCATAAAATTATCATCCCAGAGTCCAAACTAAAAGCTACTAGCACCAACTCACTACCAATGCTTTATGATCTTTTATATCATGACTGTCTCAGACGACTATATCCTCATCTCTTTATTCTTTCTAGTTCTCTCCACTAGTAAGTAGTAACTAGTCAGCCATCACACTAAGTTGCCGACATTGTTAATTTCTTCCAAACAGGCAGGAACCACATCAGTACCTTTCAAGTTCTATATCTGAAATTTCTTAAAGGTTCAAATATTTGTTTGGTCAAGAATGGCAAAAAAGTTGTTTCTAACTTCAAATTAATTTTTTTTTCTTTTTTTTTATTTTTTGTTTTAGGAGGGGGGGGGGTGTTCGTGTCATTGTAGCATAAGGAAAACTTTGACAAACTTAACATAACAATATATGAGATTATTATTAAATTTTTATTGTGATTTGTCTAATTTTCACCATTTGAGATTTATGATTTGTTTTATTTAATCTCCACTAAAGTAGATATTTTCTTTTTTATTTATGGATGAAAATGTTACAGCAGATAGAAAAAAAAAATGCAGCAAAACTGCAATTTAAAAATGAATCAAATTGTTTGGTTTATGTTCTGAATTTTCTCAAAACTGTTCCAAACGGTTTGGTATAGGTTTAAACTTTTCTCAAACTGTTTAAGACATTTTAGGTTGAGAATGCATCAAAAACCAAATGAACCGCTTTCACCGCCATCCCAAATTCCAATACATATTTACCAATGTTTGATTCTATTTCCATATGTAACCTCGTAATATCCATTGTTGAAATGTTCTTATATAAGGCCCTGTTACGCTGGGATTTTAGCAAGATTTTGAGCTGCAAAACAGTGTTTTGACATGACACTTAGGACCTCACGAGTTGTACATATCATTTTTGGGGTAATGACCAAAAGTAACTGTCATTAAAATTACTAAAATACCACATCTTTTTCCTAAATTTACAAAAATATATGTAATAACCTTTGAAATGGAAAAAGGGCAAAATTGGTTTATTAGACAATAAATTTGTCAACATGTGAAGGAGGGATGGAAGTGGGACCTAACTTCTTGAAATGTTAGGGGGGTGGGGAGGACTCCTTTTTTGGTTAGAACTATCTCAGAAGAGGAAGCCCTTAGTTCAGAAGGTTTTTCTTACTTGGTAGATAACATAGAAAGAAAGGTACTCAACATTATACACGCTGTAGAAGGTATTACTCTCAAGAGCAACCTAGTACCAAGTCAGCAATTTTATAAGCATCAATTAAGAGTGATTTTCCAGTCTACAATAAGAGAGGAAGTGATTAAAGAATCAGGTGAGAATAACTCAGCACAGCTCAAGGTTAATTTCAAAGGCGTGAAAGAATGAAGAACTTCACCATAATACTTAGAAATTGACAAGAATTAAAATCTACAAGCGATTTTTATCTATTTAGGTAAGACAAGTGATTAGTTTCCCAAATGAGTGGTACAATGAGCATTAGAGTTAAAGTCTCGCGCATAGACATGCAACGACCACAAATACACACCCATGCATTGAGTAATTGTGTATAGGATCTAGCAAAAATAGAACTCCCTCCATCCCACATATATAGGCTTGTTTTCCATTTTTAGACGTCCAAAATATATAGACTTGTTTCTTCATTGAGAATTCTAAAATTCTAATTTACATTATTTTACTATTTTGTCCATTATTAATACTTAGTTATAACTATCAATTTTAAATTTTACTCATTAAATGAGCTTAAACTAGGAACATAGTTTACAAAATGCATGTTCCCAATACTTTTCTTAATCTTTGTGAAAAGTCAAATGAGTCTATGTAAATGGGACAAAGGGAATGTTATATATATGTAGAGATTACATGCCTTTACCTACAAAAATTTCTCCCACCAGATGTCCCGCCATACGCACACGTGACAGGAGATCATTGGGAAACCTAGACACAGTGGGCCCTTGTACATGGGGGCCACATAGTTGTCTTAATAATCTCCCGCTACGTGTGCATATAGTGAGATAATCCCACCATACATATGGCGGGAGATTGGGACTGCCTTTACCTATGATTTGCACTTTATTTTTTCATTAACGAGTATTCAAACATATCCAATACAAGGTTACTTGATCATGTTATTTGTTGATTACATAGTTTTAGATATCAAAGCTCTAGGGTCCAGGTTATACCTAAAAATTTCAAAGAAACATTAGAATCTAAGGGCTTATTCTGTGTGGATGTAAAAGAAGTGATTTTTTGGTAGAATGTGTGATAGAGAAGCAAAGAGAGATTATAAAAAAATGTGAAAAATAATCTTTTATAAAGAATGTGATTTGTTGAAGTTTGACTTGTTGATCAATTTTTTTAGTACATAAAAAGCTAGGAATTACAAGCTCTAAATATTCTAGATTAAGGATATCTAAGATGGAAAAACTTACCTTCTCCAATGCTCACATCCAGACTATTCCATAAGATGGAGACAAGTAAAAGAAGGCAATGACATTTTAAAGAGGTGTAACCAATGCTGACAGTAGCATCAACTTTTTCTTCGTCTTCAGAAAAAGCTTATTTCAAGACTTTACGAGAGCCGAGAGGGAAGTTTTAGTGAACCCACTAAAGCAGTTTCTCTTTGCAGGCTTGGAAGGTAATGTTGCAGAAGTGTTAGTTATCAAAATTAGAGAGTGAAATTCTAGGAAGGGCCCACAAAAAGGTGAGATCGGAAGATTGAAGTTGAATAGAGGGGGAGTGTTAAATGAAACCCAAAAATAGATATGCCAAGTCCTAGAAAACCAGAATGTCCAGCATTGAATGTCATGAATTGAAATGCACGTCTCTTAAAGTATGGGTTACTCAAGAGAAACGGCCTCCTAGGGGAGTATTTTGAGTAAAATCCTACAATATTAAGGAATACAACCACAGTTTTTCATCTTCCAACCATTGTTTCTATCGCCCATGTCAAGGTGAGGGATACAAATATCAATAGAAGAACAGATGAATTTATGTCAATCATGATACACAAACAGTTATACAGTGATTATAGACTTTATTCATTCTATTATTTAAGTAATTTGAATTACATATATTCTTTGCTTATCAAATATAGACACAATAAGACATGACTCCATTTGGTTTTCATAGAGGAAAATCACATGCAATTCTCCAACTCTCAAAAAAACCTGCTACAAATGAGTTGTGCACACCGATCTATCAACAGTCACAAAAACTATATAATAGAGGTCTTACAATCTAATGCTATCGAATGCGTAAAGTCCAGTGACCATCGGTGAATCAAAAGCAGTATCGATAAATTTCTCAGTCAACTTAAGTCTAATCAAAATAATCACAACAGGTAAAAGCTATAAGTTTTAGTGTTACCTTCTAATCCGATCATCATGCAACAGGAGGTATATGAAATTGTTGTTCCTATCTCCATAGTACACAATAAAAACGGCTGAAGCAATCCAGAGAAAATTCTCTATTACTTCAACCCAGGTCCGAGTTCGCGGCAGCGATGGAGGTTGGAACAGTGGCCTCGAACATGCATCATCCTCAAGGTCATCGCCACTTGAGGCATATCCTTGACTATGCCTCTGCCTCATGCTTCCAACCCCAACAGGCGTTCCACCAGACATAGTCACAAAGTGTTGGCCGACTTGGGCAAATCAAGCCAGAAGTCTCCTCTTAACACAATTCCAGAAACCAATTCCAATTCCCCAGAGACACTAGTGCAAAATGTATACTCTTTGTAACCCCAAAAAAAAAACTTGAACAAAGCAGGTTCCAACGTAAACAACAAAATAATGGCACGCTCTTCCGATCTCAACGTCTGTGTTTCCCACTAAATCAAAATAAAAGAAAAACTCTTGGCAAAACCTTCACACGCAGAAACCCCAGCAACCCAAATAATAGCAATAATATATATTAATCCATAGCCAACAACAATCTCTAAAACCCAAATCGGAAACCATAATTCTCAGAGAACCCAATTAAAGATGACTTTCCTAACAAAGCCCAGGAAAAATTCTCAGTACACACAAAACCAAAAAAATAAAAAATAAATAAGAAAAAGGAACCGAAGTCTTCTTCGAAACAAACTCAAAATGCCTTAAATTATACACTCCCACGTAAGAAACAAGAAATCTTGAGGGAGACCCAGCAGTCCAGACTCTTTGGTTTCTCAAATTGAACCAATCAATGTACAATTAGTACACTTACAAGGGAAAGAACTAACGAAGGATTTATATAGGAATGTAGAGTTCGATAATTAGTTTTTGAGGGATATATGGAGCGGCAGACGGCGCGTGTTCTATCAGGTTTTGCAGCTGGATCATGATTCACGCCACCGATTCGTTTCTTCTGTCCTGGGAGAATGTTTTGCATTTGAACTTTTATATTTTTCCGCAGAATTATAATAATCAAAATAATAACAATAATCATCTTTAATTTTTCACTAAACATACTTAACCTGCGATCATGTCATAATGTCAATTTTGTGTTTGAAATTTGGCACTCAAGGTCCTTAACTTTTACATGATATAGCAGCTTAGTTTTGAAATTTTGCACTCCCTCAACTCTTACATGATCTAGCCGCTTAGTCTTAACTATGCGTTGCAATAATTACACCGCTAACAATTGAATCAATCAATAAAATAATACTCCTCCCATCCTATAAAGATAGTCGATTATTCTATTTTTGTACATCATAAATTGTAGTCCAATATCATTTCTTAATTTTTTGTTTTTTAATCTACTCTATTTTGTTGTGCATTATAATCAAAAAAAAAAAAAGAGAAAAACAATCAAATTGAGATATTAAGTAAATGAAAAGGCATAATGGAAAATATAATCTTAAATTATACTTTTCCAATAATATTAATTAATTGAGTTTTCTTAATTTATGTGAAAAATAAATGTGAGTTATCTTTGTACGATGGAGGGAGTATGTTTATTTGCCAATGACGGATTGTTCTTAATTAGTAAGGAGGAGAACAGAGGATGTTTGAGATTCTAAGTCCCCCTAAACATATAAGTTTGTATGTGTCGGGTAACTTTATATTGCTTTGGTTGGTTTTCCCTTTTTTTTTTAAAGAAAATCATTTCATTAACAAAGAACAAACATGTAAAGAAGCTTAAAGCTCCCCAAAATGCCACCCCAAGCAACAACAAATATACATCAAAGGAGAAAAAAAATCAACTAAAAAAAGAAAATATTAAAGATCCAAACAGCACTGCTCCGGTCCAACAACTACCACCAGATGCTTGATGTTAGGAAGCAAGAAATAACCCATTGTCCAATAAAGAAACAACATCAAGAGCCTCAATGTCAACCTGCAAGGTTTCCCCGACCCATTGAGGAGGCTAACATTTTGCTTATTGAGGAAATTAACGATTGCTCAACACTCCAAAGCAACATCATCCTCATTTTCACGAATTTAAGATTCCAGTTCATTATCATCTTCAATTGAAGATATATAGTTTCCAACTTTGTTTAATTTCCTCAATATGTAAAATGCTAGCCTCGTCGTTCTCCTCCTACAAAAGGTCTACTTGCGCATCTTCTTCTATTTCTAATGTGTTCGTCTCCAATTTTGCTCAAATGAAAAGTTTAAAATTATTGTCTGAAGGTTAATTATTACGACAAATGAATGATCCTACATTTTTTTGCCCTTAATTCATGGAAATGTACTTTTTTTATCAGCAGGTTTTAGCTATTTTATCAATCACTAGCAATACTTAGTACAAACAAGCATAATTTGAGCAAGACATGATGAGAATTGTGACACTTTATTGGGTACAGTAACATGTTCATGTATGTTTCAGCATAAAATCATCTGTCACAATTAAATCCATGAAAGCTGAAAACTGCATTTCAGAATAATGATTACCTAGCAACTTTTTATGTCTTTCGTATTTAGATGTGATTTTCCGTAATTCCGCAAAGATTTGCAGTTTTAGAAGATTTTTTACATGGCTGTTTTTAGCTATAGAGATTTGAGTTTCTAAAAAGATTTAGGATATAGTTGACTCTATGCTTGTAGTTGATATAGTTTATTTTTAAACTTTAGATCTATTTTTACATTTAAAACGTACAGTTGTGGGGTGGTTTCACAATCCATGTTTCAAAGGTGAATAATTGCAAAAGTAAGGTGAAACTAATTTTTTTTCTTTAAATAAAATTAAAAAAAGAGAATCTTGTCATGTTGTGAAAAAGATAAAAAAAAATACGGAAAGTGGGTAGTTGTTAACATGCCAATGGAAAGGAAAAAATCAAATTGGTAAAACAAACCTACATAAAAAATGGGTGGAAAAATCAAATTACAAAAAAATTTAAAATAACATTATTAGTTGTAATTTCTTAAAACTATTGGTTTATTTATGTTAAAAAGATATAATAATGGGTAAACTGTTGAAAATGTTAGAAGCGGGGATCTTTTATATATATATGTGTGTGTGTGTGTAGCTGCTAATAGTTACCTACTACGTCAAAAAATTAATATGTATTAAAAAACACGAGGCTACTACATCAAAAAAATAATGGAAATGTTAATAATTTTCAAGAGAGATAATTGCTTAATAAATCACTTTCTTAAAAAAAAGGGAAAACCAATAAAACTGGTCATTTTTTCGTGGTTCATTAAAAATCACATCCAAATATAGAAGACATATAAAGATACTCGATATTCTTTATTCTCAAATGCAGTCTTCACATTTCATTGATTCCATTGTAAAAGATGCTTTTATGCTGAAACATATGGGAGCACGTTACTGTACCCAACAAATTGTCTCAATTCTCATTATGCCTTCCTCAAAGTATGCATGTTTAGACTACGTATTGTTAAGGATTGATAAAATAGCCAAAGCTTGTTTAAAAAAAAGGGTACAATTCATGTATTAAGCACAGAAAAAGTATGATCATTTATTTGTCATAATAATTAACCTTCAGGCAATAATTTTTAACCTTTCATTTGAGGTTTGCAAACTACGACATATGCACACTAGAAATTGAAGCTGTTGTGCCAGTAGACCCTTTGGAGGAGAAGAGAGTGAAGACAAACATTTTGCATATTGAGGAAATTAAATAAAGGTAGAAACTATATCTTGAAATGAAGATGATAATAAAGGATAACCTCAGGATGATCTCGTTTTGGAGGGTTGTAAGTGTTGTAATTTGTTTGAGATAAATATAAGTTTCTAAGTGTGAATTTATTATACTAAGCTCAAATATTGGAACAAAGGACAAGAAAAATAAACATTTAACTATGTGGTCATACCATACAGTCAGAATGTGGAAAAATGCCAAAATTCCTTGTACAGCTGCACAAGTGAAAGTGGCATCTCGGGTGCTGAAGTTCTTACCCAACACATTACGGTCAAACAAAATTATGTCTTCTATTGGTAAGTACTGACCGCGTTACTCACCGATAAACTTCGATGAATTTGTCCTAGTTGGATACAAGTAAATGATGTAAATTACATATACAAATCTCTAACATAGATACATATATCATACATTAAGGTACATTTTCATGTACTGCTGCTGGTTAAGCTGTCAATGCGGACGTGTAGGAAGGATGTTAATGGCTTAGTTGTACAAGATGAGTTTGCGTGAAGATTATGACTACATTAATCCTCTGATGAACTACCTCGGGAGTACGGGTGATCCACGAGACTTCAAAGTTATGGAAAGCTATCCTACCACGTGAAAACAGAGGAGCAAACCACATATACATATAACACTGTTACGAAGAGGTATTTTTACAGTAAGAGAGATCATGTCAAAGCAATTACTATATTATAGAAGATGATTAAAACGGGTTTTTCGTTCGACCAATGGAAGTTTTCAGTAATGTTAAGTGGATACCTTCATCATAAAGAGTTGATACTGAAATATGGAAAATTTTGTTTTCAATAAATGGAGAAGGCGATAGAACCAACTGCCGTTCATTATACGTATTTGGCCAACATTACCTCTAAGAAAAAGAGCATTAAAGATGCATATGAATTAACAATGAAGCTTCACGTGAATGACAAATCAATCTAGAATGTTTTGGTTTCTTGTTACAAGAAGAAAGAGAGTATATAATTGGATAAAAATCTGTGACCGAGCTAAAGGCCATGGGTGGTCTTAACGTATTGACTACAAGGCCATCAAAGGATTTTTAGTTGGCTCTAGCAAGCATAAAAAAGTAACTGAGGTGATGAGAGAAGGGAGCAAAACAAGCATTAAGTTTTTCCCCGAGTTTAGTTGCATTGATATCAATTGAACTAGTCATTATTTTGTTGCTCAAGGAAAATCATATCTAAATAAGGAAGACATATGAAGATACTAGATACTTTTAATTCTGAAATGTGATCTTTACTTTTCGTGGATTCAATTGTGACAGATGCTTTTATGATGAAACATCGTGAGCATGTTACTGCTTCCAACAAAGTGTTTCAATTCTCATCATGTCTTGCTTGAAGTATGCCTATTTATACAAACTAGTGCTGCGGATTGATAAAATAGCCAAAGGTTGTTAAAAAAAAAACAAAAAAAAACAAAAAATAAATAAAAAAAATCACATTTACATGTATTAGGCACAAAAAAAAGGTGAGATCATTCATTTTTCATAATAACTAACCTTTAGGCAATAATTTTAAAATTTTCATTTGAGGTTTGCAAAATTGAAAATGAGAACACTAAAAATAGAAGAAGTTGCCCAAGTAGACCCTTTGGAAGAGGAGAGCGAGGTGGCTAGCATTTGGCGTATTGAGAAAATCAAACAAAGTTTGAAACTATATCCTGAAATGAAGATGATAATAAAGGAAAACCTCAAATTTGTGAAATTGAGGATGATATCGTTATGGAGGGTTGTAGTTGTAATTTATTTGAGTTAAATATAGGTTTTTCAGTGTGAATTAACTAGAGGTGGCTCGAAGATAGGAACAAAAAGATGAGAAGAAGAAACATTTGATTGTACGGTTGTACCCTATAGTCAGAAAGTGGAAGAATTCCCAAATTCCTCGTGTAGCTACACAAGTGAAAATGGCCTATCTGTTTGGAAATCCGTACCAAACACATTTCTACAGTCAAATGAAATTACGTCTTTAATCGATAAGTACCAACAGCGTTACCCGCCGGTAAACTGCGACAGATTTGTCATGGTCAGATACAAGTAAATCATTTAAATTACCCATGCAAATCTCTAACGTAGATATATGAATCATACATTCAGTTACATTTTCATGTACTACTTCTGGTGATGTCGTCAATGTCGAACGCATAGGAAGGATGTTAATGGCTTAGTTGTACAAAATGAGTTTGCTTGAAGATTATGGCTACATTAATTCTCTACCGAACTACCTCGGAGTACAAGTGATCCATGAGACTTGGAAGTTATAGAAAAGCTATTCTATCGTATAAAAACAGAGAAGCAAACCACACACATATATATTACACATTCATGAAGTGGTCTTTTTATAATTAGAAAGATCATGTCAAAGCAATTACTATATTTTAGAATATGGTTAAAAGAGTTTTTTAGTTTGACCAATGGACATTTTTAGTAATGTTAAGTGGATACCTTCATTGTAAAGAGTTGATACTAGAAGATGGGATAATTTTTTTAGGCAAATGGAGAAGGAGACAGAACCAACCACGGTTCACTATACACTTTTGGTCAACATCATCTTTAAGAAAGAGAGCATTAAAGATGCATATGAATTAGAAATGAAGCTTTCTATGAAAGACAAATCAATCTGGAACATTTTGGTTACTCGTTGCAAGGAGAAAGGAACGCTCTTCCGATCTGGTGAAAAGGTTTTAACCGAGCTAAAAGCCATGGGTATTCTTGACGTGGTGACTATAAGACCATCAGATGTTTTAAGCTAGCTCTAACAAGTATAAAAAAATAACTGAGGTGATGAGAGAAGTGAGCAAAACGAGAGTCTTGTTTTTTCTCGGGTTCAGTTGCATTGATATCAATTGAACTGGTAATTATTGTGTTGCTCACAAAAAATCACAACTAAATACGGAAGACATATAAAGATGCTTGTGTTGGTTTTCTTGGGGTAGCATCGAATTTTCGTGTTACATTGAAATCAATTGAACTAGGTTAAGTGGATTTTCTATTGGTTTTCTTAAGGTACCATCGAATTTTTAGGGTTCAATTCAATCTACAATTTTTCCCTTTTCAGAAAAAGATTCGCCATGTGCTCATGTTCTTCTATAGATGTTTGTATTGAATTGAATTTGGTCACTAGTCAGTGTGATTTTGGCATGTTCTTCTACAGGTTTTTGTAATTGTGTTGAATTTGGCCATTTTTGTAGAAATTGGAGGGATTTGGATCATAGTCTTTGGTAGCCAAAGAAGATGAGGTTAGGTTTTTACCGGTTTATGGCGGTTTAGGTCTTCCGGTCCGGTTCGGTCGGCGTAGCTAGGTTCCCACTCTCTAGATAGACCACCGAACCAAACCGCTATCTTTGTAACTTCTGCCGGCCGAGACCGAACTTGTGAACTGCTCAAGCCGCCGGTAGTCGGTAGACTCGGTATAGTCGGTCCGATCGGTGTATTTGTCCACCCTTACTCATCATGTCTTACTCGAAATATGCTTGTTTATACAAAGTACTGCTATGGATTGGTAAAACAACCAAAGCTTGTTGAAAAAAAAAGTACAATTACATGTATTAGGCACAAAAAAAAGTAGAATCGTTCATTTGTCGTAATAACTAACCTTCAGGCAATAATTTTAAACTTTTCATTTGAGGTTTCCAAAATTAGAAATCAACACATTAGAAATAGAAGAAGTTGCCCAAGTAGACCCTTTGGAGGAGGAGTGCAAGGTGGCTAGTATTTTGCTTATTGAGGAAATCAAACAAAGTTGGAAACTATATCCTGAAATGAAGATGATAATGAAGGGGAACTCCAAATTTGTGAAATTGGGGATGGTGTCATTTTGGAGTGTTGTAGGTGTTGTAATTTGTTTCAGATAAATGTAATTTTCTAACGTTGAATTTATTACATGCTCAAAGATAGGAATAGAAGACAAGAAAAAGAAACATTTGACTGTGCGTCGTAATCTAAGGTTAGAATGTGGGAGAATACGTAAATTCATCATGTAGCTACACAAGTGAAAGTGGTCTCATGGGTATAGATATCCGTGCCAAACACATTCCTACAGTCAAATGAAAGCCCATCTTCCGTCGATAAGTACCAATGGCATTACCCTTCAAGAAACTGCGACGGATTTGTCATGGTCAAATACAAGTAAATCATTTAAATTACCTATACAAATCTCTAATGTATATACATGAATCATACATTCAGGTATATTTCCATATGCTCTTTTGGGGATGCCTTCAATGTCAGACGTATGGGAATGGTGTAAATGGCTTAGTTGTACAAGATGAGTTTGCTTGAAGAGATTATGGCTACATTAATCCTCTACTGAACTACTTTGGGAGTACATGTGATACACGAGACTTCAAAGTAATGGAAAATCTATTGTACCGTATGAAAACACAAGAGCAACTACACATAAATATTACACAGTGTCAATGCAATTACTATATTTTAGAAGATGATTAAAAGAGGTTTTCTGTTTAACAAATGAATGTTTTCAGTAATGTTAAATGGATACTTTCATCATAAAGGGTTGATACGAGAAGATGTGATAAATTTTTTAGGCAAATGGAGAAGGAGATAGAACCAACCACAGTTTCACTATGCATTTTTGGTCAACATCATCGTTAAGAAATAGAGCATTAAAGATGACAATGAATTAGCAATAAAGCATTTCGTGAAATATAAATTAATCTAAAATGTTTTTATTTTTTGTTGCAAGGAGAAGAAAGGAGATGTAATTGGAGAAAAAGCTGTGACCGAACTAAAAGCTGTGAGTGGTCTCAACGTGGTGACTACAAGACCATCACAGAGTTTTTAGCTAGCTCTAACAAGAATGAAAAAATAACTGAGGTGATGAGAGAATGGAGCACAACAAGAGTCAAGTTTTTCCCTGGGTTCAGCTGCATTAATATCAATTGAACTGGTCATTATTTGTTGCTCACAGAAAATCACATCTAAATAAGATCTCTTAATTCTGAAATAGTCTTCAACTTTCGTAGATTCAATTGTAGTATATGCTTTTATGTTGAAACATACATGAGCACGTTACTGCTTCCAACAAAGTGCCTCAATTCTCATCATGTATTGCTCAAAGCATGCTTGTTTATATTAGCTACTGTTACAAGATCGGTGAAATAGCCAAAACTTATCTTAAAAAAACAAAAAAAGTACATTTACGTATATTAGGCACAAAAAAAGTAGGATCATTCATTTGTCGTAATAATTAACCTTTAGGAGACAATTTTAAACTTTTTATTTAAGGATTTCAAAATTAGAAATGAGCATACTAGAAATAGAAATTGCGCAATTAGACCATTTGGAGGAGGAGAGTTAGTGGCTAGTATTTTTTGTATTGAAGAAATTAAAAGTTGAAAAATATATACTGAAATGAAGATGATAATGAAGATGAAATTCAAATTCGTGAAATAGAGGATGATATCATTTTGGAGGGTTGTAGGTATTGTAATTTGTTTGAGTTAATATAAGTTTCTAAGTGTGAATTTACTACAGGATGCTCAAAGATAGGAATAAAAGGCAAGAAGAAGAAACATTTGACTATGTTGTCGTACCCTACAGAATGTGGGAGAATGCCCAAATTCATCCTGCAGCTGCATAAGTGAAAGTTGCCTCTTGATACGGAATCCATACCATACACATTCCTATGGATAAATGAAATTTCGTCTTCTGTCTGTAAGTATCAACGGCTTTACCCTCTAGTAAACTGCGACAGATTTGTCATGGTTGGATACTAGTAAATCATTTAAATTAGCTATGCAAATCTTTAACGTAGATACACGAATCATACATTCAGGATGTCAATGGCTTAGTTGTACAAGACATTAATCCTCTGCTGAACTATCTCGGGAGTACAAGTGATCCACGAGACTTGGAAGTTATGGAAAAGCTATTCTACTGTATGAAAACAAAGGAGCAAACCACATACACATATAACACAGTGTTGAAGTAGTATTTTTCACAATGAGAGTGATCATGTCAAAGCAGTTACTATTCATTAGCAGATGATTAAAAAAGCTTTTCTCTTCGACCAGTGGACGTCTTCAATAATCTTAAGTAGATATTTTCATTGTAAATAGTTGATAATAGAAGACGGGATAATTTTTTCAGGCAAATAGAGAAGGAGATAGAACCAAGCACAATTCACTATGCACATTTGGTTAACATCACCACAGAGAAAAAGAGCATTAAATATGCATGTAAATTAGCAATGAAGCTTCCCGTGAAAGACAAATCAATTTGGAATGTTTTGATTTTTTGTTGCAATGAGAATGGGAGAGTATGTAATTAAAGAAAAAGATGTGACCGAGCTAAAAGCCATGGATGGTCTTGACGTGGTAACTACAGGACCACCAGAAGCTTTTTAACTAGCTGTAACAAGTATGAAAAAGTAACTCAGGTGATGATAACTCAAGTGATGAGAGAACGGAGCACGACGAGAGTCAAGTTTTTACCCGGCTTCAATTGAATTGATATCAATAGGACTGGTCATTACCTCATGTCTAACAAAAAATCACATCCCAATATGAAAGATATATAAAGTTTCTATATATTCTTTATTCTAAAATGCAGTCTTTACTTTTCATGGATTCAATTGTGACATATGCTTTTATGCTGAAACATACGTGATCATGTTACTGTACCCAATAAAGTGTCTCAATTCTCATTATTTCATGCTCAAATTATGCTTATTTGTACTAAGTACTGCTAATGATTGATAAAATAGCCAAAACTTGTTAAAAACAACAAAAAGGTGCATTTACGTATATTAAGCACAAACAAAGTAGGGTCATTCATTTGTCGTAATAATTAACCTTCAGGCAATAATTTTAAACTGTTCATGTGAGGTTTGCAAAATTGGAGATGAGCACACTAGAAATAGAAGAAATTGAACTAGTAGGCCTTTTGGAATAGGAGAGCGAGGAGGCTAACTTTTTGCCTATTCAGGAAATTAAACAAAGTTGGAAACTATATCATGAATTGAAGATCATAATGAAGGGGAACCTTAAACTCGTGAATTTGAGGATGGTGTTATTTTGGAGTGTTGTAGGTGTTGCAATTTTTTTGAGATAAATATAAGTTTTTAACGGTGAATTTATTACAGGAGGCTCAAAGATAAAAATAAAAGACAAGAAAAAGAAACGTTTGACTTTGCGGTCGTACTCTACATTCAGTATGTGGGAGAATGCTCAAATTCCTCATGCAATTGCACAAGTGAAAGTGGCCTCTCAGGTAAGGAAGTCTGTACCAAACACATTCTTACTGTTAAGAGAAATTCCCTCTTATTTCGGTAAGTAATGACAGCGTTACCCGCCAGTAACTACGATAGATTTGTCTTGGTCAAATACAAGTAAATCATTGAAATTACGTATACAAATCTCTAACATAGATACATGTATAACACATTAAGGTACATTTTCATGTATTGCTGTAGGTGATACCGTCAATGCCGGAAGTATAAGAAGGATGTTAATGGCTTAGTTGTACAAGACGAGCTTGCTCGAAGATTATGGCTACATTAATCCTCTTCTGAACTATCTCGGGAGTAAAGGTGATCCATGGGAGTTGGAAATTATGGAAAAGTTATTCTACTATATGAAAACAGAGGAGCAAACCACATATACATATAACACAGTCATGAAGCGGTATTTTTTACAGTGAGAGAGATCATGTCGAAGCAATTACTATATTTTAGAAGATGATTAAAAAAGTTTTCTATTCAACCAATAGAAGTTTATAGTTGATACTGGAAGACGAGATAATTTTTTCAGGCAAATGGAGAAGGAGATAGAACCAATCACAGTTCAATATGCACTTTTCGTCAACATCACTGCCAAGAAAAAGTGTATTATAGATGCATGTGAATTAGCAATGCAGCTTCCCGTGAAAGACAAATCAATCTAAAATGTTTTGGTTTCTTGTTGCAAAGAGAAGAGAAAGTATGTAATTGGAGAAAAAGCTATGATCGAGCTAAGAGTCATGGCTGGACTTGACGTGGTGACTCTACGACCATCAGAAGGTTTTTATCTAGCTCTGACAAGTATGAAAAAGGAACTCAAGTATAGAGAGGATGGAGCACAACAAGAGTCGAGTTTTTACCCGAGTTCTGCTGTATTGATATCAATAGGAATGGTCGTTATTTTCTGGCTCATGAAAAATCACATCTAAATACGAAAGATATATAAAGTTGCTATATATTCTTTATTCTGAAATGCGGTCTTCACCTTTCTTGTACTCAATTGCAACATATGCTTTTATACTGAAACATACATAAGTACGTTACTGTACCCAATAAAGTGTCTCAGCTATCTTCATGTCTTACTCAAATTATGCTTATTTGTACTAAGTGCTGCTTATAATTATTGATAAAATAGCCAAAAATTTGTTTAAAAAAAACAAAAACAAAAACAAAAAAATGGTACATTTACGTGTATTAAGCACAAAATATGTACATTAGAGAAGGAGAGAGAGGAAGCTAACTTTTGGAAAATAAGCACATTAGAAAAAGAAGAAGTTGCGCAAGTAGACCTTTTGGAGGAGGAAAGCAAGGAAGCTAACTTTTGTGTATTAAGGAAATTAAACAAAGTTGGAAACTATATCCTAAATTGAAGATGATAATAAAGGTGAACCTTAAATTCATAAAATTAAAAATGGTGCTATTTTAGAGTGTTGTAGGTGTTGTAATTTTTTTAGATAAATATAAGTTTTTAACTGTGAATTTTACAAGAGACTCAAAGATAAAAATAAAAGACAAGAAAAAGAAACATTTGACTTTGCAGTCGTACTCAACAGAATGTGGGAGAATGCCAAATTCTTCCTGTAATTGCACAAGTGAAAGTGACCTCTCAGATAAAGAAGTCTGTAGCAAACACATTCCTGCTATCAAGCGAAATTCCGTCTCTTTTCGGTAAGTAATGATGGTGTTACCCGCTGGTAAACTACGACGGATTTGTCTTCATCGAATACAAGTAAATCATTTAAATTATGTACACAAATCTCTAACATAGATACACGTATAATATATTAAGGTACATTTTCATGTACTACTGTAGGTGATGCCGTCAATGCTGGAAGCATAGGAAGGATGTTAAGTTGTACAAAACGAGTTTGCTTGAAGATTATGGCAACATTAATTATCTACTGAACTGCCTCAGGAGTACAGGTGATCCATAAGAGTTGAAAGTTATAGAAAAGCCATTCTACCGTATGAAAACAGAGGTGCAAACCACATATGCATATAACACAATCATGAAGCAGTATTTTTTTACAGGGAGAGAGATCATGTCCAAGTAGTTACTATAGTTTAGAATATGATTAAAAAACATTTTTTGTTTGACGAGTGGAAGTTTTCGGTAATGTTAAGTGGACACTTTCATTGTAAAGAGTTGATACTGGAAGATGGGATAATTTTTTCAAGCAAATGGAGAAGGAGATAGAACCAACCACTGCTCACTATGCACTTTTATTCAACATCATCGTGAAGTGAAAGAGTATTAAAGATGCATGTGAATTAGCAATGCACCTTCCCATGAAATACAAATCAACCTGGAACATTTTAGTTTCTTGTTGCAAGGAAAAGTGGGAGTATGTAATTGGAGAAAAAGCTGTGACCGAGGTAAAAGCCGTTGTTGGTCTTGACGTGGTGACTCTAAGACCATCAGAAGGTTATTAGCTAGCTCTAACAAGTATGAAAATATAACTCAGGTGAGGAGAGGGCGGAGCACAATGAGAGTCAAGTTTTTACCTAGGTTCTACTGCATTGATATCAATAGAATTGGTCGTTATTTCCTAGCTCACGGAAAATCACATCCAAATACGGAAGATATATAAAGTTGCTATATATTCTTTATTCTGAAATGCAGTCTTCACTTTTCGTGGATTTAATTGTAACAGATGCTTTTATACTGAAACATATATGAGCACGTTACTGTACCCCATAAAGTGTCTCAATTCTCTTCATGTCTTGTTCAAATTATGCTTATTTCTACTAAGTACTGCTAATGATTGATAAAATATCCAAAACTAGTTAAAAAAACAAAAAACAAAAAAAAGGTACATTTACGTGAATTAAGCACAAAAAAAGTGGGGTTATTCATTTGTCGTAATAATTCACCACCAGGCAATAATTTTAAAATTTTCATTTGAGGTTTGCAAAATTGGAGATGAGTACAGTAGAAATAGAAGAAGTTGCGCAAACAGACCTTTTGGATAAGGAGAGCAAAGAGGCTAACTTTTGCCTATTGAGGAAATTAAATAAAGTTGAAAATATATCCCGAATTGAAGAAGATAATGAAGGAGAACCTTAAATTCGCGAAATTGAGAATGATGTTGTTTGGAGTGTTGTAGATGTTGTGATTGTTTTGAGATAAATGTAAGGTTTTAACAGTGCATTTATTATAGGAGGCTCAAAGATAAAAATAAAAGATAAGAAAAAGAAACATTTGACTGTGCGGTCGTACCATATAGTCAGATTGTAGGAGAATGCCCAATTCCTCGTACAACTGCACACGTAAAAGTGGCCTCCCAGATGAGGAAGTCTATACCAAACACCTTTCTACAGTCAAACGAAATTTCGTCTTCTGTCAGTAAGTAATAAAGACGTTACCCACCACTAAACTATGACGGATTTCTCTTGGTCGGATACAAGTAAATGATTTAAATTACATATACAAATCTCTAACATGTATAATACAATAAGGTACATTTTCATGTACTACTGTAGGTGATGCCGTCAATGCCGAAAATATAGGAAGCATGTTAACGGCTTAGTTGTACAAAACGAGTTTGTTTGAAGATTATGGCTACATTAATTCTCTACTGAACTACCTCGAGAGTACATGTGATCCATGAGAGTTGGAAGTTATAGAAAAGCTATTCTACTATATGAAAACAGATTAGCAAAGCACACATACATATAACACAATCATGAAGCGGTATTTTTTACAGAGAGAGAGATAATGTCAAAGCGGTTACTATAGTTTAGAAGATGATTAAAAAAAGTTTTCTTTTCAACCAGTGGAAGTTTTCAGTAATGCCAGGTAGATACCTTTATCGTAAGGAGTTGATACTGAAATACGGGATACTTTTTTTTAGGCAAATGGAGAAGGAGGTAGAACCAACCACAGTTCACTATGCACTTTTGGTCAACATCATCGCGAAGAAAAATGGTAAAGATACATTTGAATTAACAATGCACTTTCCTGTGAAATACAAATCAATCTGAAACATTTTGGCTTCTTGTTGCAAGGAAAATAGAGAGTATACAATTGGAGAAAAGCTATTAGCTAACTCTAACAAGTATGAAAAAGTAACTCGAGTGAGGAGAGGACATAGCACAACAAGAGTCAAGTTTTTACCCAGGTTATGTTACATTGATATCAATAGAATTGGTTGTTATTTCATGGCTGATGGAAAATCACATCCAAGTACAGAAGATATATAAAGTTGCTATATATTCTTTATTCTGAAATGCGGTCCTCACCTTTCGTGGATTCAATTGTAACATATGCTTTTATACTGAAACATACTTGAGCAAGTTACTATACTCAATAAAGTGTCCAAATCTTCTTTATGTCTTGCTCAAATTATACTTGTCTGTACTAAGTACTTCTAATAATTGATAAAATAGCCAAAACTTGTTTAAAAAAAATGTGCATTTACGTGTGTTAAGCAAAAAAATGGTGGGGTTATTCATTTGTCGTAATAATTAACTATCATGCAATAATTTTAAACTTTTCATTTGACGTTTACAAAATTGGAGATGAGCACAGTAGAAATAGCAGAAGTTGCGCAAGTAGACCCCTTCGACGAGGAGAGCAAGGAGGTTAGGTTTTATCATATTGAGGAAATTAAACAAAGTTGGAAACTATATGCTAAATTGAAGATGATAATAATGAAGGGGAACCTTAAATTCATGAAATTGATGATGGTGTTAGTTTGGAGTGTCGTATGGGTTGTAATTTTTATGAGATAAATGTGAGTTTTTAATAGCGAGTTTATTACAGGAGGCTCAAAGATAAAAATAAAATACAAGAAAAAGAAACATTTGACTGTGTGGTCGTACCTACCATCAGAATGTAGGAGAATGCCCAAATTTCTCGTGCAACTACACAAGTGAAAGTGGCCTCTCAGTTAAGGAAGTCTATACCAAACACCTTTCTATAGTCAAACGAAATTTCGCCTTCTGTCAATAAATAATGACGGCGTTACCTGCCGGTAAACTGCGACGGATTTGTCTTGGTCGGTTGCAAGTAAATCATTTAAATTGCGTATGCAAATCTCAAACATAGATTGTATAATACATTAAGGTATATTTTAACTGCTGTAGGTGATACCGTCAATGCCAAAAGTATAGGAAGGATGTTAATGGTTTAGTTGTACAAGATGAGTTTGTTTGAAGATTATGGCTACGTTAATCCTCTACATAACTACCTCGGGAGTACAGGTGATCGATGAGAGTTGGAAGTTATGGAAAATCTATTCTATTGTATGAAAACAGAACGACAAACATATATACATATAAGACAGTCATAAAGAGGTATTTTTTACAGGGAGAGATTATGTCAAAGCAGTTACTGTAGTATAGAAGACGACTAAAAAAAAAGTTTTCTGTTCGACCAGTGGAAGTTTTAAGTAATGCTAAGTGGATACCTTCATCGTAAAGAGTTGACACTGGAAGACAGGATAATTTTTTCTGGCAAATGGAGAAGGAGATAGAACCAATCACAATTTACTATGCACTTTTGCTCAACATCACCACAAAGAAAAAGGCTATTAAAGATGCATATGAATTAGCAATGCACATTCTCGTGAAAGACAAATCAATTTCGAACATTCTGGTTTCTTGTTGCAAGGAGAAGGGAGAGTATGTAATTGGAGAAAAAGATGTGACCGAGCTAAAACCCATGTCTAGTCTTAATGTGGTGACTCAAAGACCATCAGAAGGTTATTAGCTAGCTCTAACAAGTATCACAACGAGAGTCAAGTTTTTACGCACATTATGTTGCATTGATATCAATAGAACTGGTTGTTATTTCCTGGGTCACGAAAAATCACATCCAAATACGGAAGATATAAAAAGTTGCTATATATTATTTATTCTAAAACGCGGTCTTCACCTTTCGTGGATTCAATTGTAATAGATGCTTTTATATTAAAACATACGTGAGCACATTACTGTACCCAATAAGGTGTATTAATTCTCTTCATGTCTTGGCCAAATTATGCTTGTTTGTACTAAATATTGCGAATGATTGATAAAATAGCCAAAATTTGTTAAAAAAACAAAAAAAAGGTGTGCTCTTCCGATCTTACATTTACGAGCATTAAGCACAAGAAATATAGGGCATTCATTTATCATAATAATTAACCTTTAGGCAATAATTTTAAACTTTTCATTTGAGGTTTGCAAAATTGGAGATAAGCAAAGTAGAATAGAAGAAGTTGTGCAAGTAGACCCTTTAGAGGAGGAGAGCGAAGAGGAGATCGTAACTTTTTGCATATTGAGGAAATTAAACAAAGTTTGAAGCTATATATTGAATTGAAGCTGATAATGAAGGGGAAACTTAAATTCGTAAAATTGAGGATGGTGTTGTTTTGGAGTGTCGTAGGTGTTGTAGTTTTTTTTAGAAAAATGTAAGTTTTTAACTGTACATTTATTACCGGAGGCTCAAAGATAGAGATAAAAAAACAAGAAAAAGAAACATTTGACTGTGCGATCTTACTCCACAGTCAGAATATGAGAGAATGCCCAAATTCCTTGTGTAACAACACAAGTGAAAGTGGGCTGTCAGGTACCGAAGTCTGTACCAAACACATTTCTATAGTCAAACTAAATTCCGTCTTCTATCGATAAATACTGATCTCGTTAGCCGTCAGTAAACTACGACAGATTTGTCATTATCAGATACAAGTAAATCATTTAAATGACGTATACAAATCTCTAACATTGATACACATATAATACATTAAGGTACATTTTCATGTACCACTGCAGGTGATACCGTCAACGCCGGAAGCATATGAAGGATGATAATGGCTTAGTTGTACAAGATGAGTTTGCTTAAAGATTATCGCTACATTAATCCTCTACTGAACTACCTCGGGAGTATGGTCAATTCATGAGACTTGGAAGTTCTTGAAACGCTATTCTACCATATGAAAACAGAACTACCTTGGGAATACGGTCGATTCATGAGACTTGGAAGTTCTTGAAAAGCTATTCTACCGTATAAAAACAGAGGAGCAAACCACACATGCATATAACACAGTCATGAAGTGATATTTTTTACAGTGAGAGAGATCATTTCAAAACAGTTACTATATTATAGAAGATGATTAAAAAAGGTTTTCTTTTCTATCAGTGGACGTTTTCAGTAATGTTAAGTGGATATCTTCATTGTAAAGAATTGATACTAGAAGACAAGATCATTTTTTTGGGCAAATTGGGAAAGATATAGCACCAACCATAGCTCACTAGGCACTTTTAGTCAACATAACTACTAAGAAAAAGAGCACTAAAGATGCATGTGAATTAGTAATGTAGCTTCCCGTGAAAGGCAAATCAATTTGGAACGTTTTGGTTTCATGTTGAAAGGATACGGGAGAGTATGTAATTGGAGAAAAAGCTATGATTGAGCTAAAACCATGGCTGGTCTTGACGTGGTGACTCCAAGACCATCAGAAGGTTTTTAGCTAGCTCTAACAAGTATGAAAAAGTAACTCAGGTGCAGAGATGACAAAGCACAACGGTAGTCAAGTTTTCACCCGGTTTTGTTGTATTGATATCAATAGAGCTGGTTGTTATTTCCTAGCTCACGGAAAATCACATCTAAATCCGGAAGATATATAAAGTTGCTATATATTCTTTATTATGAAATGTGGTCTTCACCTTTCGTGTATTCAATTACAACAAATGCTTTTATACTGAAACATAAGCGAGCATGTTACTGCACGCAATAAAGTATCTCAATTCTCTTGATGTCTTGCTCAAATTATGATTATTTGTACAAAGTGTTGCTAATGGTTGATAAAATAGCCAAAAATTTGTTTAAAAAAAACAAAAACAAAAAATCTACATTTACATGTATTAAGAAAAAAAAAAGGTGGGGTTATTCATTTGTGTTAATAATTAACCTTCAGGTAATAATTTTAAACTTTTCATTTGAGATTTGCAATGAACAAAAAATAGGGTCATTTATTTGCTGTAATAAATAATTTTAAGCTTTTCATTTGAGGTTTGTAAAATTGGAGAGGAGCACATTAGAAATAGAAGAAGTTGCACAAGTAGACCCTTTGGAGGAAGAGAGCGAGGAGGCTAACATTTTTCGTATTGAGGAAATTAAACAAAATTAGAAACTATATTCTGAATTGAAGATGATAATGAAGAGGAACTTAAATTCATGGAATGAAGATTAGTCATATTAAAAAATGGCCTATAAGCTTCTCTAAGAAAAAGTTTTCTATACCCCCAAGCAAAAAAAAAAAAAAAAAAAAAAAATTCTACATCCGTCCGTGACAACAAGTAAAAAACAAGAAAATATTAAATATCCAAACAATAAAACCAAGTCACATGTTACCACCAGATACTCGATTTTAGGAAGCAAGAAATCACATGTTATCCCATAAAGAAACCAAGTCAACAGGCTGAATGTCAACATAAAAGATTCTCTCGGCTCTCTAATTTGAACCTACAATGGCAGCAAACAATCATATAATTCTCAATGTTGGATGAAGTTCCAGCTAGTAACTTTGCTGGTTCACTGAATTGATTCGGAAAGACGAGATAATTTTTTTAGGCAAATAGGGAAGAAGATGGAACCAACCACAGTTCACTATACACTTTTGGTCAATATCACTGCTAATAAAATGATCATTAAATGTGCATATGAATTAGCAATAGAGCTTCCCGTGAAAGACAAATCAATTTGGAATGTTTTAGTTTCGTATTGCATGGAGAACGTATAGTATGTAATTGGTGAAAAAGATGTGATGGAGCTAAAAGCCAGTCGTGACTCCAAAGCCATCAGAGGTTTCTTAGCTAGGTCTAACAAGTATGAAAAAGGAATTGAGGTGACGAGAGAGACGAGAAAGAAGAGCACAACAATAGTCATTTCTTGCCCGATTTCAGTTGCATTGATATCAATAGAACTGGTCATTATTTCATGACTCGCGGAAAACCACATCCAATCTTAATTTATGTGAAAAATAAAGGTAGGCTGTTTTTGCACGATGGAGGGAGTACCTTTATTTACCAATGAGGCATTGTTCTTAGTTTGTAAGGAGAAGAACCGAGAATGTTTTAAATCTTAAGTTCAAGTCCCGTTAAAACGTATGAGTTTGTATGAGTCTAGTCAACTTTATGTTGCTTTGGTTGGTTTTGTTAGAAATTTTTTTTACAGAAAAACATTTATTAACAAAGAACAAAAGTAGAAAGGAGTTGTAATCTAATGACATCTGTATTGGTTCCTTACACCCTTGGTCGATGGTTCAATTCCCCTCCCCTACAATCTCCGTTGTAATATTAAAAAAAAATGAAAAGAAAAGTACAAAGGAGCTTAAAGCTCTCCAAAAGGCAACCCCAGGCAACAACAACAAATATACATAAAAAAGGGGCAAGGACCTAACAACCCAAAGAACAGAACAATAACCGGGGCCTAAGGCTAGGTGGGCTTATGCCCACCAAATCCATTTTTCCCCCTTCTAAGAGAAAATTTTGAATTTTCGTGTTAATTCATTCATTCACCAATCTATTTTTAGATAAAGTTTGAATTAAAATTCTTACACACTGGGGTCAATTTCTTGTTATCAAATTGAAGCACTCAAGCTTTAATTCAATAAATCAAATGATGAGGTTTTATACAACAAGTTAAAAATTACGAGTTCAAAAAAGTGTATATGTCACTTTTATCTCATTTGTCTTATTTTCGACTTATATTTTTCTATTCACTAAGTAAGCTTTCTTATATTATATTAGGAAACTCTCTCCTAGTTGTAGAATGCATATTTTGAAACGGAGGGAAAAACATTAAGTATAGGCAAAAATACTATTTAAAAATTAACTTAACTAGACTTATGTGTTATATTTTACATTTTGTCTTTTAATTTTATCTTTTCAATTTAACTATCATATGAAATATGCAATTGGTTTTCCAAAAAAAAAAAATTGAAATGTATGGCTCATTGATTCGGGATAACTTATAGAAAAAACGTTCTATAAGCTTCTCTTAAAAAGAAGCCCTATTAAAAAATGTTCTATAAGCTTTTCTAAGAAAAAGTTTTCTATAACCCCCACACATTATTTATTCTACATCCACCCCCGAAAACAACTAAAAAACAAGAAAATATTAAAGATCCAAACAATACCTGCTGCAGTCCAACAGCTACCACCAGATGCTCGATTTTAGGAAGCAAGAAATCACCTATTGTCCCATAAAGAAACCAAGTCAAGAGGCTGAATGTCAACATGCAAGATTCCCTCTGCTCTCTAATTTTAACCTACAATGGTAGTAAACAATCATATAATTCTCAATGTTGGATGTAGTTTCGGCAAGTAACTTTGGTTGTGCACCGAATATAAGCTGAAATTTCATCGTACCTATGCTTCCATCTCTTCACTATGACCGGTCTGAATTTTTCTTTTTCTGTTTATGTAAGATTTCATTCCAAGACAAGTTTTACCAAGACTTCTTCTAGAATGTAACTCCAAGGGATATATGGATTTCCATTCTAAAGCTCAAAGAATTATTAAGTCATAAAAAGTCACTTTGGAAGACATTCACCTTCTCTGCATCAAAAGACCTCCGAGATGGTCAGGTCGAGATGTGCGTATGCTTAGTCTTAACTATTTTTTTTAATATAGTTGAGTTTTAATTCTCATTTCATGCAACGTAAAACAATCAACTCTATCATTAGCAACGAAGTCACTTTGGAAGACATTCGCCTTCTCTACATTAAAGACCTTAAAGATGGTAAGGTCGTTTTTTGTGCCTTGGGGGAATGTGTTGTATTTGAACTTTTACATTTTTCACGTATTTATTTGCACAAAATGAGAATAAGAATCAAATAATAACAATGATCATCTTTACTATTTCACTAAACATAACTTTTGGATCATGTCACAATGTCGTTTTTGTGCTTGAAAGTTTGCACTCAAAGGTCCTCAACTTTTGCATGATATAGCAACTTAGTCTTAACTAAGTGGTTCAGTAATTATGCCAATCAATAAAATAATACTCTTCCCATCTTGCAAAAATGGTCGATTATTCTTTTTTTGTATGTCATAAATTATAGTTTATCTTTTATTAATTATTTATTTGTTTAATATATTCATATTTGTTGTGCATTGTAATCAATAAAAAAACAATTAAATTGATATATTTAGTAAATGAAATGGCATATTGGAAAATAAAATCTTAAATTATACTTTTCCAATAACACTAATTAACAGAGTTTTCTTAATTTATGTGAAAATGAAGGTTGATGGCAACTAAAAAACAATAAAATATTAAAGATTCAAACAGCTTCAACTTTGGTCCAACATCTACCACCAAATGCTCGATGTAAGGAAGAAAGAAATCACCGCTGTCCCATAAGGAAACCGAATCTAGCGGCTCAATGTCAACATGTAAATGTCCCCGGCCCTCTGATTTGAACCTACAATGGCAGCAAGCAATCAAATAACCAAATTATGATATGAGATCCTAGGTTCGAGTCTATACACTTCTCTGAAGTTTACCCAATGTATAAAAAAAAATTTATAACAATATGATATGATTAATTTGAAGCACGGGTCTATAGTTAATTAAAATATGATAAATTATTAATTGCTTTTCCAAAACGTTTACCAAGTTCAAAGATAATTAAATTATTACTAACTACTTTTTAAATAAACACAATATATTTTTTAATTTCAAAATATTATACATTTTAAATTTAACCAATTGGGAATCACGTGTTTTAAAATTTATAATATACTACCCAAAACAGGTTTCTAGAAAAATTTACTTTTAAGGTATTTTTTTTTCTTTACAAACAAATTTACTTCTAAGTTGAGCCAACACAAAAATAAACTAACAATTAAAAAAATAAAACTAATAATAATGAAATAACAATAACTAATATATTCCACGTGAGACAGTGAGAGAGAGGCTAAAAAAATAAACGATGAGAAGTAGGGCTGGGCGTCGGACGGGTCGGGTCGGGTTTGGCCCTGACCTGAACCCGACCCGGCATTGAGTCATGTTAAAAATTTGGAAACCAAGCCGATTCGAGTCGGTTCCAAAACCCGAGTCATCCCAAGTCAACTCGGGTTGACTCGGGTTGAGTCGGTTCGCTGTTTGGGCCTGCAACCACGGCCCAATTTCTTTTTTTTTTTTTTTTAAACTAAAGGACCAAAATACTGAAACAAGCCCATTTAGTGTAAAATAAAAATTTAGCCCATTTTTTTACCCTAAAATTTCATAACATAAGGTTACGTTTCTCATTTGACTCATTCCATAAACAAAAAAATTCAAGGACAAAGTCAGGGAACAAAAAGGAGGGCGGCGGAACGGCCACAGCAGCGCGAGAGTGGGAGGCTGAGGGCTATGGGTGGCCATAGCAGCGCGAGAGTGAGGGCAGCCGGCCACCACAGTAGCGCGAGAGGAAGAACGACGGCGGCCATAGCAGCGTCGGGAGGAAGATCGAAAGGAGGAGGAGGGTCAGCTTAACGGCAGCAACCAGTGGAGGAATTTAGGGCTAGGGTTCTTCCAATACTTCAAATTGTGCAGTGGAAACTAGAAGGAAAAGGGATTAAATGACTAAATCTAATTGTTGTCTCTAATTGAAAACTAGAAAGGAAAAAAGTCTCTAATTGTTGTCTTTCAGTGTCTCTAAGGAAAACCAAATCGAGTGGGACGGCTAGCAGACAGCGGCGATCCTAGCGGATCAGTGGAGGAAATTGGAATGGAGGATATCTACTATCTAGGATTCTTGGTTCTTGAGCGTTGACTTGAGTGAAAATAATGAAATGGTGTGAAATACTGAAAGTTGTGAAATTGAATGCAAATATGGAGTTAAGTAGACACGACTCTATTGGGGTTGGGGGCCACAAAAAAATAAAATAAAAATTGGGTTATCAGGTCCCCAATCCGGTTCACCGGGTCGATTGGGTTTCACCTAGTCGACCCGTCACTCGACTCGACCCCAGGGGTTCTCTAACAACTCACCCGCTACTGACCCGTTGCTACAGTAACCTGACCCGATTTGACCCGCTGCGGGTCGGTTGAGTTGGGTTTGTCAGGTTCTCGAGTTAGATGCCCAATCCTAATGAGAAGAGAGAGAGACGCTGGGAGGTTTGGAATAGCGTTAATGTGGTCAAGTTGAAGGAAAGATGGGTAAAGGCGTTGGATTTGCAAGATTCCAAGGCATGGGATAGATGAGCTTGAATGAAAGAACTTCCAATGCATCAAGTCGGATGAGCCTTATATTGTCCATTCAATTAATTTTGTCAATGATGTCTTCACTATTTATTTTTTGAGCTCTATTCTTAGCTTCATTTCTAGATAGCCAGATGAACTAAATCACTACCAGGTACAAAGATGACATGGTTTAGATTTTTTTTGTGGGCATTGGGCAAGATACTTGTGCAGAAGCATTTGGTGGAAAGAACAAACTGGGATATACCTGACTTTAAAATTGTTTCATTATTCATTATTTCTGGGTCTTTTCGTTGAAAGTTTTGAGTAATGTAGTAATGAAATTGTGATACAAAATAAATCATGTTTCTTATCCTGAAATTTTTTCATCTTTTCTGAATGATAAGGAGAGCAAAAACTCAACCTCTGTCCCGACCTCTGGGTCTCGGATCAATTTATTAAGGATCTTGACCTGGAAATTCTTTCACAAAATAATCCATCTTTTTGCAGTTTATTTGTTCTGTAAATTGCAAAAGTGAGTCTAGACAGTCTTAGCCAAGTTGCTTGTGATAAACAAGTTTCAAGAGTCTCACGCTCAAGGTATCATTGACACTTCGAAGCAAGAGTGATATGAAATCTTTTATGTAAGTTAGTGGCAACAACCAACCACTTGATCATCTAAAAATGGAAAATAAGCTTATGTACATGGGATGAAGGGAATATATATTGTAAATGTAGGAATTAATTATCTTAAATGCCACTGAACTTTAGAAAAGTGATCTTACATACTATTATGCTTTAAAACTTATTCAGATGACATTAGACTTTTTAAAAGTTGTCTTGCATCCCATTATAATTTAAAATTTATTTCATTTGCCATTGGACTTATAAAAAGCTTACCTTATTTGCCACTCAGTCATCACCAGCTCAAAGTAAGAAGTAGAAATGTGACAAATGAGTATTACTATGTAACAATTTATCATACACTCAAACACTAAGAATGTGTTTGATTAGCAATGATTTTCTATGGAAAGTAAGGGTTTTCACTTAAATGCCTACTTTTGTGGTGTTTGATTCGCATTTTTTTCAATGGAAAATATTTTCCATCTGTTGGTCACGTGACCACAAGGAAAATATTTTCCTATATGGGTGTATGTTTTTTGTTTTCTAGATAATTCATATTTTTTCTTGAGAATTTCACTTTAAATCAAAAATTTTACTTCAAATCAAACACGTTGCAATTCATTTTTTATGAAATTTAATTACCAGTAATTTAACTGACAGAAAATATTTTTTTCAACTAAATTACACGCTTGTAATCAAACGCACTCTAAGATTTAAACTAAAAAAAATAACCAATTTTGACAAGGATAATGGCATGCCAAATAAAGTTTTGAAAAGCTCATTGGTAAATGGGGTAAATTCTACAATATAATGGAAAATGAGGTAATTTTTTTTAAGTATAGTGATGCATGAGATTAGTTTTGAAATATAGAGGTATATTTGGTTATTATTTGAAAAGTTTAGTTCCATTCGTTATAATTAATGTGGAGGTAGATTTTGGCGAGCTTATTCGCCTGCCCTGGTTGGTAATTGCACATTTGCACCTTCCAAAAAGGAGGAAGAAGAAAATGAAAAAACTCAAAATGAAAAAAAAAAAAAACGAAAAAAAAATGAAAAATGAAAAATGAAAACAAGAAAAAGAAAAAGAGGAAACCTGAAACGGCGCCGACTTTTACTTCTTATAACTGGGAAAATTATGTTTGGGATCCGCGACTTATTAGAAACATAATAAATAGGTCATTCATCTATTATTTTACTTGTTATAGTCTCCAACATTTTTATTTCTATCACTTGACTCCAAAATTTACCTTCATTTTGATTAAAAACTCAAAATTTTACTAAAAGGTTAGTTTCATCTTTCCTTTAATTTAAAAGAATTAAATACTTGTAGATTGAAAAAACACATGGAAGTATTATGATGTGTCTGTTTTACGTTTTCAATGTCCTAAATTTGGTTTTATGACTATTGAAATCCTCCCGGCAATCAAAGTCATGTTGGTGGGTTCAGGACATTGATATTGAAGCTAGACAATACCAACCCTTTCAACGTGGGCTAGGCTCAAATGAGCAACTTTTTACTCGTTTGGTCAAATCTTGACTTCATGAACAATTTTGGGAGTATGCTTTTCTATTGGGGAAAGTCAAACATTATGGCTATCTTTTTCTATTTTGAAGGGAAATTGTGAGACCGATCCAATAAAGATGCGAAATCAAATTTTTTGGAATAAAAAAAAATAGTGACCAATATATGCTACATTATTTTTGTTTTATTAGTTAGAAGAACTAATAAATAAATGATGTTTTTATGTCTTAAATTCAATTTCATGAGCTACAATTTGATATTATTAAAGGACGGACAATATGATATAAAAAAATTATGCACTTGAAGTTGCTAAAGATTTTAATTAAAAATTTGTTAAAATCCTCAGAAGTCATGGACTAATATTGCCAAAATATTACGAGGGTGAACAATTTGATAGATTCTCAATAGATTGATGACTCAATTTCTAATTATTTGTAAATGAGAAGAATTCAAAACTTCAAATAGAGAGACCC
Organism: Nyctanthes arbor-tristis; assembly: GCA_963692815.1. NCBI lineage: Eukaryota > Viridiplantae > Streptophyta > Magnoliopsida > Lamiales > Oleaceae > Nyctanthes > Nyctanthes arbor-tristis. Next base: position 16,111 of record CAVNYN010207969.1, on the reverse strand, counting down.
AAAAAAAGAAAAAAAAATGAATGTCGTGCGAATATTAAACCGCCAGGTCAGCGCATGCAGATGAATCTGCCTCTCTGTATATAAATATCCCTTCTCCCAAATTTCACCACTCTCTCTCTCTAGAATTTTTAGCTATTCCGCAGCCACTCAAGCGCTCTCTTCTCTCTCTAGAACTGAGGCCTCTACTGTATATTTTTTCGTTGATTTGGATATTGAATTGAAAAGGGTCAAAGGTAGGGATTTTCTCTTTTTCAATCGTTCTGCCGAGCTTCAGTTAATTTCTGTTTTTATTTTTTGATTTGGTATCACTGATTTTGTTTTTAAATTTTATTTTGGGATCTAATGGTTTTGTGCATTTGAAAGCTAATTCTGAATTGCAGTTGTGTTGTGCTGGAGATCGAGTTCCAGATTGTTTTGTTTTGTTGAGTTAGGGTTTGTATAATTTTGGGGGAATTATCTTTTGTAATAGATTTTTAGTTGATTGATATGGATTATTTTGTAATTTTCTACTTGAAAGTTGTTGAAAGATGATGCCTTTTTGTTTTTTTTTTTTGGTTGGCTTTGGTTGTCCTGGTTATTTATGGAACTTCAGACATCATGAGGTCGAATCGTTTATATTTGTTTACTTCCTTTTCTGCTTTTCCAAGTTGTTTGCTTTATTTTGAACTTTTTATTTATGATTGCATCAGCTTTGATGTCATCTCTTCCTTTCTTTGCTTCCCACCCCTCTGGATTTTGCTAATTTATGATGCGTTCATTGATGTGAAGAAGCAATAGATGGACTTGCATTTCTTTAAGAGCCGGTGCTCCAGAAAAAGCTTGTTTTTGCGAAATGATAATATTTTGCTGAATCTGGATAGGTATACACATTTTCCTGTTCTTGGTTTTATTATAATCCTCCACTAGGGTTTTTTATTTGAGCCTTGGGTGCCATCACACCTTGATAGAAATGTCGGGTCTATTGATTTAGTAGAAACCAATAGCTTGTTTTGCAAAAATTTAGCTATTGATGGGTTTGATACCCATTCAATCTATGGAGATGCTGGTTTTGATTGTGTGATATTTTGGCCTCGTACTTCAATATGTGGTCTCTACAATCTGACTCTCTAAACCAGCTGTACGTAGTGACCAAATCCATTGGTGAAAACAGATTTTATGTTTTCAAGCAATATATCCGTTCCATATGCTGACTTAAGTTCTGAGAGCTCCTTGATTAATTTTCTATCTTTACTTTTGTTGACTTTTAGTGGAACTTTGTGTGGCTTTGAAATTTACGGGTATTCCCTTGTAATTTGCAACCTTTTAAACTACTCAGTGAATGGTATCAGTAACAACAATTTTGAATGAACAATAATTTAGAAGTTCTCTTTCTGGACTGAATGTTGATTTTATGCTTTTGTTTTTAAATATTTTATTTTTTGGCAAAATGTCTAGTTTTATTTTTTATAGTTCTTGCTACGGAGCATCAAAACAGCAGCATTAGATATGCCATATTCTAGAATGGTGCTGTTCAAATAGTACTACTTATTTTAGCGTTGGAAACAGTTAATTGTTAGATTCTCATCTCATCTTAAAAGAAAAAGAGGTATTGAGGTACTCTGAAGTCAAAGCATCCCACATCTAGTAATTATCCAAACCTGAAAAAATTTATTGTAGAGTATATATATTGACTTGTGAGCTGAGGGTTACCATCAGCTACTGAGCATCCCACACATAAGAATTATCAACTGAGAAAAATTATTAAAGAGTTTATTATATGACTCATGAACTGCGAGTGCCATCAGTTTCGGTGCAGGGATTGTTTAGTGGAGTATTTTTCTAATACTTCGATTGTTTATTCATTATGCTAAAATATTTCTCTGGACCGACTTATTTTTACAGCACTGAGAAATTACTCTCATTTTCCATTTTCTACTTTGGGAGTATTTTAATTTATTAGTCCGCTTAAGAAACTGTGATGTCTTGTGACGCTGAGAATGCATGATAGTACTTTAAAAGTCAAATTTTGTCTTTCATTGCTTATTCTATGTAGATGCACTGAACTTCCATAGAATTTTGTGATCTGATATAGTACTATTTTATGTTGCAGACACTGTATTGCATTTAAGCTGTACATTTTTAGTTGTCTGATTCTGTAAAAGCATCTATTATTTTCTGGTTCTATTTTGTTTATATTTGATTGTAGTTGTAGTTGTTCTGCAGGGGTGGAGAGGAAAGAGTGTTTGAATTTGTGCTGTTGTATGGTATTTCAACATGCCTAAGACGAGGAGAGAGCGTTCTGTGTCCTTTGAGAGGTCAAGGGTATCTCCTTACCCCTGCAGTTCCAGTCATTCAAGAGAATCATTGCCAAAAAATCCTTTAGAGGATGATGAAAATGTGAGACAATGGGAAGATGCTCGGTGTCCAGTCTGTATGGAACATCCTCACAATGCAATATTGCTTTTATGTTCTTCTCATGATAAAGGCTGTCGCCCTTTCATGTGTGATACAAGCTACCGTCACTCAAATTGTTTTGATCAATTTCGTAAGTCATTTGGTGAACCTGCACTTTCCATGCAGAGACCAGAGGACATACCAATTTCAGTCTCACCACTGGTGACATCTGCGACAGCGATATCTGAATCAGCCCTCCTTGATTTGGAAGGGAACAGGAGTGGGGAAGGATCTGTTCCCTTGGAAGCCGTGTCAGTTGACAACCAAGAGAAGCCAAAGCTGGTATGTCCTCTTTGCCGGGGCCAAATAAATGGGCGTGTGGTTGTGGAGTCTGCTCGGCGTTTCATGAACTCGAAATCAAGAAGTTGTGCATGTGAAGCATGTGATTTCAGTGGCACATATAAAGATCTACGGAAGCATGCAAGACTTGTGCATCCACTTGCCAGGCCTACAGAAGCTGACCCAGAAAGGCAGCGTAACTGGAGGAGGTTAGAGCGACAGCGGGACCTCGGAGATTTACTTAGCACACTTAATTCATCTATTGGGGAAGAGAGGATGGAGGACAGCAGTACTTTGACTATAGATGATGGTGGCTGGCTGACGGTGTTTTTCCTTGTTCGATTTATCCGACCAGGGAGTACTTCTGGTCGGTCCACTAGTTCAAGAAGCCGCGCTCAAATGACTGTCAGGAGACCATTGAGAAGACTTTGGGGTGAAACCCATGATGGAGAAACCGAATCCAGAGATGATGTGGATGAATCTTCCGATGATGATCACAGCCCCGTCATCTATCGGAGGAGGCGATGGCACCGGCAGCCACGTCAACCAACGCCAGAAGAGTAGTTGCTCCTGCAAATGCAAATGTCAGTGCCTCGCTCATGCTTATTTCCCTTAAACTTCCTCATCCTAAAGAGTTATTATATTTATAAAAATTTCAGCACCTAAGCTTATCTATCTTCTATTTAACAAAGAAATTATCTCCGGTCCTTCCGGGGTGAAAAGGAGAAGGCATTGGTCACGGAGAAGGATTTGTATATCCATTGTGTGAGCATGCCTTCGAGTGTAATGTTTTCAAGCTGTATTTGGCCAAAAGTGCCCAATTGTCCCTTGAATTTAAATAATTGCATTTATTTATTTCGTTTATCTTCGTTTTATAATGATGATATGGGTTTTGAGTGTGGGGGGACATCATTGAAAATTAAACGGCTAAATTATTTTTTCAGTTGGCAAATAGTTATTCCTGGAGTATACGATTCTTTCTTTTGTCATTTGATGTTACCTCCAAAACTGGAGGACTAAAATGATAATTTCAAAAAGAATTATTTCAAATGATGAATTATTATCACATTATTTTTTTCTATATTTATGGATTGTTATGTGCTGGCAGGTTTTGATTGTGGGGTTATGCATTATTATACACTGGACGGGATTCTAATTTTATACGCATCACATTATTTTTGAATTCATTGAAGAAAATTTATTTGTAAAAGATCTTTTACAAAAAAAAGTAGTGATCACATGTCACATATCTTTATAATAAGTTCAAGTATCAAATAATAACATTAGCTAGTATTTTACTATACTATTCATATGTTACTGTAATAACACTCATATTAGTAGTTAGTATTTTACCACATTATGTATTTGATGTTGTAATGGTGCTTTATCAAATTAAGTCAAATGTTAAAATTTATGTTCAACTTTGTTATCTACAAATAGAAATATAGAATTATTATTATCCCACCCTTTAAAAAATAAAATAGTGAAGATAAGATACCACAGGTAAAATGGGGCGATAAATCACGAGGACTAAGATGAACTTTACCAATAATAATTGAATTGATTGCACTCTCTCTCTCTCCTCTCTCCCTTTTGGTTTCAGAAAAGTTTGAACCTTTTTCTCTGGCTACAGAGTGAGAGAAATCCGATTCATAGCCATTTCTCAATCTCAAATTAAGAGCTTCCGTTTTATGTACAGAAATTCAACCCAGAAATTGTATAAATTCCGGATAGCAGCTTTCATTTAAAGGTAAAAAAATCTCATGGGGGAAGAAAACGATGCGTCGAAGTCTGGCGCCGAACGAGATGCAAGCAGCAGTAGCAGCAGCAGCGATGAAACCCAAGTCATATTGAATGTATATGACCTCACACCTGTAAATCATTACTCGGTTTGGGTTGGTTTTGGCGTCTTCCATTCTGGCATTGAAGGTGAGAAATCAAGGAACGCTTTCTCTTTTATTCATTATATAATTTACCTGCGGGCGTAGATTTAGCCCTAAGCTGGATTTCTGATAATGCATGAGATTGGGTTCTCATGATTTTTTTAAAAAAAAAAAAATTGAGGTGGATATGGGAAAGGGTAATGGAAATTTAAAAAAGGAATCTTGAATCTGAAATTCTTTCATTAGTATGGTATTTAAAGAGCTATGTTTGATTTGTAGCTGTGTGGACTTTGGTTTAGAATTCCTGGATGAAAATATGATCTTCTGTTCCTTTTTCTTCCCTTGTATTAAATCTTTCTACTGGATTTCGCTGGAGTCTAATACCACCTAAGTGTTGTTTCCTTGGAGATGGACCTTTTGACAGATTGAGGGGAAAGTTTGGCTATCGTACAGCATGATTGACTTGATTTTTGTCTTCTGTGGTGGATAGTAGTTTGTACATGCATTGAGCAAGTTCCGCAATACCAACCCCCAAAATAAAATATTTTGATTCTTTTAATTGCTAAACGCATCACAAGTGAACATAAATAACCATGATCATCAAGAAGTTGTGGCGTGGTGCTGCATCTGTAAGTTTTGGGACACACAATTAGGTAGAAAACTGGACTTATTAATCTTTAGCATTTATTTGACATGTTATTTCAGCGTTAATGCAAATATTATTGTTCATATATAGATGCATGGTTTCCACTGAAATAATTAATCCAAATTCGAAGTCATGTTTTCGTCTTATGCTTTTGCTCTTTATCTTGCATAATCTCAATGGCTGTTGAGTTGGAATTGACAAAATCTCTTTGAACACTCTTTTGATTTTGTTTAAATGATTATATATTTTAGTTCATGGAAAGGAATATGGATTTGGAGCACATGATTTCCCCATCAGTGGCGTGTTTGAAGTGGAGCCTAAAAGTTGTCCTGGTTTTACATATAGATGCTCTGTACCTTTGGGCCGTCTTAAGATGCCTCACTCTGAATTTCGTATATTTATTGAGGGTTTGGCTTCTGAGTACCATGGAAACACCTATCACCTCATTTCAAAGAACTGCAATCATTTTACGGACGATATCTCAAAGAGATTAATAGGGAAAGGGATTCCTGGCTGGGTGAACCGGTTGGCGCGGCTAGGTAAAGTATTCTCACCGAATGCATTTTATAGTCACATATATTTTTATACATGTAATGTTTATTTTCCATAGTGCTATTCTTATTTTATCTATGGTGTGCAATTGCATACTATCTTGACATCTAATTTTTTTTTTCATTTATTTATTTATTTATTAATTGACATTTATCCTTCAATTGGCCGATAGGGTTGCATTTACATGAAAGAAGAGAGTGTAGGAATCATTCTATAGAGTTTTCATTTTCATTAGGTAGACTTTTTATTTTATTTTATTTTATTTTTTATATAATCAACTTTGACTATTTGTTCCTTGTTCCTGCTATTGAGACAAAAGAATATTTCACATTTTCAATTTTGTATTTCTAGTTAGCTAAGACATCTTCCAAGAGTGCTATGAACTTTTGATACTTATAATTTATCTCCTTGCATTTCATCTCCCAAACTATATAATTGAGGAATAACATAAACTTGGGGCCCTCATTCTAGATGCCAGGTAATCTAATGCCTCTTAATAGAATCTCCATCAAGGTTACTATAATTTTGACAATTAACTCCCGAAAGACATCTTTTTTGCCCCTTTAGCACCTTATCTTTCACTAAAACTCTTGAATTCTTATATCTCTGTTAGAAGGAAATAGTGTCTGGTTCTGCCACACTGTAAAAAACTCTTCAGTTCAAATCAATTAAGTGGTCTGAAAATTTTTCCAATTCAAATTCAATTTAAATCACTCCATTAGAGTTTGGTTTAACCACACTGTAAAAAATCTTCAGTTCAAATCAGTTAAGTGGTCTGAAAATTTTTCCAATCCAAATTCAACTTAAATCACTCCATTTTCCCTCCTACTGAAAATTTTTCCAATCCAAATTCAACTTAAATCATTCTTTTTCCCGCCTAACCAATCTGACCTTTTGTTTTTCTCAATTAGCCACAATTTAATTATAGTGTAGAACTAACAATATACTTCTTTTAATGACCTTGCTTTGCAAAAACTTCTACGAGGATTATAAAGAAAGAACTATAGATAACCTTATATATAGTTTATAAGGAAACTTCTATGAGGATTATAAAGAAAGAACACCTTATAAAGAATGGAACACATATGACCTGTCCAATCAACTTTGGTTGGGATCTTTGTTATAAAAGAACTATAAAAGAAAGAAACATGTATGTCCTCTCCAATCGATTTTGACTGGATTCTTGGTGTGGATGTGTTTCAAGATATTCACATGTGAAGTCGTTAACTTCAATTTGTGTAGGACATAACTCTAGGAAAGCTATCAAAATTAGAGTGAGAATAGATAATTAGTTTGGATAAAGTGAAATAGATCCAGGTTGGGTTATTTTCTCTAATGGTGGGTTGGGTTTTGAAACTATATTGGGTTGATCGGATAAGCTATGAATGATTATTGGCTTGAGTCACCATCCCTGTCTCTCTATCTTAAATATTATTTAATAAAATGAACATTAATGCACTTCAATTTTTGAATTAGGTTGGGGATATAACTATGATATTGATTTATTTATTTATTTATTATATTTTTATTATATAAATTATAAATGTTTGGTTCGATTTAAGGTCTAGTCCAAACCATTTTCAAGCGGTGCAGTTCTTTTGAGACCAAAAATAGTGTTAATCCATTTGAATCCAGCACAATGGTTTTAAATTAATGGTTTGCTTATACCTTTTTTAGCCCTTATTTCAGTAGTCTCTTTTACGATTTCCTTTTGGTCTTTTGTACAATTCCCTTGTAGCTTAACTGGACCTTATAGCTTAACTGGACCTTTTATACACTATTGATATTAGTCACTCTTCTAGCATAGATTATTTTAATATCCCATTCCGAGTTCAGTTCTACCTAAAATAATAAACAACCTTATCTAATGTCAAGTTATGGTATCTTTCCTTTTAGTTCATTTTTCCACAGTGTTAAAACTTTGTCCTACAAATCAAGTTCTAAGTCTTGTTCCATAGACTTTCCTTGTGCTAATTTGTCCGTTTATCAACCATGTGATTGATTAATATCCTAATGGGTAAGGTACTTGCTCGTAATATGCAATGCAAATCAGAAATCTATCCAAGGAGAGTCTAGAACTTTGGTTTTAGGCGAAAATTAATGTACTGATGGTTAATACAGTTGGAAATTGTTAGATTTCAGTGTCACACACATCTAGGAGTCGTTTGAATTTAATCATGCAAGATCCTTTTCTCAAACATGTTGTTGCTAGTTTAAAAGTTGACACTTTGTAGTTCTCTCTTGAATAAAAACTTATACTTTATCTTTGCAGGTGCTTTTTGTAGTTGTCTTCTTCCTGAAAGTCTTCAAGTATCAACAGTAAAACAGCTTCCTGAATATCATCATCCTTATACAGGCAAGCACATTATTATTTTTTCAATAAAGCTTTGTCCATTTTTTATCACTTAAATATAAAAATATATTAATTATGGTTGTTTTTGTACTGCTTTTAGAAGAAGATGAAAGCGGGTCTTCATCGAGCGAAACTCCACAAGAGCCGATAGAAAGTGATGATGATCAAGATAAGTTGCTACAACCATTAAGTGGAACTGGGGAAGTGGCCTTTATAAAAGAGATACCAAGGTGAAATTTGGTTCTCAACAGAAGGGGAGTATTTGTATTATTGAAGGATTGCTTCAATAATTCTTGCCTGAAGAAACTTATCGAACCATTCAGATCTACATGGATTACCATTCCTTCTAAAATTCTTGATTTATAATTGTTTGATTTTGCTATTTTCATCTGTCTTTAATTTCTCCCTCTTCTCTCTTTTATCAAACTAAGAATACGTTAGCATTGCTTTTTTAGTGTCTTCGTGAATGTTACATAGATGTTTATGGCTTTAGAAGATGAAGTAATGATGAGGAGATAGCAAGGCGGCTTCGAGGAGATGGTTTTAAGATGCTTGTTTTGATGTTCTGAATAGAGTTTGCTGCAATTTAATTCCTCTAGTTGGATTGATAGACCTGGGTGGGAGTTGTTCATTGTTGTATGTCTTTCATGTATACTTCCAAACATCCTTTTGTTGTATGTTCCGAGATTCAAATGAATCGTACTTCTACTGTACAATAATTTTCATCTTTGTGTAATTCGATTACGGTTGACATGAGATGTTTGAACGTTATATTTTTGAGTTACGTTGTTTGGACATATATGTAGATAAAAACTATAACAAAAGGGGGTTTAGATTTTCTTATTAACCCTGCACAATTCAAGGGCATCCAATGTCATTTTAGGGGTAATAAGGTAATATTGACCCCCTTCTTGTTATAGCTTTATTTTACATGTGTGTCCAATTGAATTAATTCTATATTCTTTTGTGCTTGTATTGCTAGACAATGTTGTTTGAGATTCAAGGCAGATTTGTCTATAAATCAATTTTAATATGAAGGTTACTATCGTTGATAACCTATAAATGAATTCCAGTAACAAAGTTGTTGAAAAGATTTTTTATTTCGTTTCTCTTTTGATGAAATGATAATTACACGAAAATTGCTGCAGGGGCCACCATATAAAGGGAGGCTTTTTTGATTTTTTTATATGAAGCTGGTGGCTTAAACCATTAGCGACATTGGCAACGCAAGTTACAAACCCATGGCTATGTTGAAAAATCCTGTGAGTAATCATATTTTGGGTGCGTTAAAATTTAGCACTCCAGAATGAATGAAATTTAGCAATTTACACATATGAAGTTAGCCAATTAATTAAACCAATTATATGCAAGTGGGTATGCAAGTATTGAACTCAGCACCCTTAGGGTATGAACAGTGATCTAGCAGCGAGACCAATGTTCCTCTTCCATGCATTAACAGCTAGCAATCAGATGCCGAATACCTGACGTAAATTCCCATGGCCATTGTACTTGAAGAAAGTCGAGAAATGCAGGATGTGGCAGATACGTCACGACATACGACTAGAATGCATTTTCCAACCCAATCACCGAAGAAATGTTTTATAATAATTTGAGGCACCAATATGTCTACAATCAAGCAATGCTCTGTACATCAGATTGCATACAGCCACACAAGAACAATGGTCCAAGTCTATTGGTTTAGGCCTAAATAAATGACATTTCACGATAGTCGGATAACATTTATTATACTTTTAAATTTGCACTTGCGCATCTTCTCATGATGCTCCCTCCAGGCCAAATTTTGAAGTTAACCATGCACAAACTTCGCTCATTTCTTCTGGAATAGTGTAGTGACCAAGCCTGTTAGGAACAATGCAGCAATCTGAGTTAGGAACAATGCAGCAATGCTCACTCAGATGGTGTCAAATGTAACCATTACAAGCTGGAATATAGGTAAGAATTACATACGCAGAATAGGATTTAAATGTCACATCTCGGAATCCTGCTGAGGACAACTTGTTTGCAGACTTCTCACCAAATCCGTGAGCAACCACGTCATCTCCTGCCAGGTTGTACCCATATCATCACCACGTTAACTAGTATACCACCTAGGACCAATGCAAAAAACAAAGGCAAGAAGTGTCCAACAAATAAACTTCATAAAACTATGTCCTTAGCATTCATACCTTTTCCATGACAAAGCAGAATAGGCAAGGACGATGCCCGGTTGGCGGCCTCAGTTACCGCTTCTATTTTGCTATTTAGATTCCTGGCCAGTAGAAGAACAATATAAGATGAACATAACCAGTTTTAAGATACCACTTCGGATAATAAAAATAGTTAGGAATCTAACTTTGCACAGGGAAGCCAGCCACTTAATCCAACAACTGCACTCAAATTGGCAGGGTATGGGCTTCCATTCTCGTACTTTCCATGAGCGAAACAAGTTGAGGAGTATAAAGCAGTTGCTGCACCCATGCTGAACCCTCCAACACCAAGTTTGACTGACAAATGTCAACAGGATTCACAAGTAAGCAACAGCTGAGAAGTTTGAACAAACCAAGTACTCCACATGATCAAGAGCTCACCCAATAGAGAGCAAGAAAACTGAAATTGAAATTTAAAGAACGAACATGAAAAACTGAAATTAGCTCAAGATGTTATTTTTTGCTCATTTCATTGCAGCATATATTTAAATCTCAAACTATTTTGCACAGTTAGATCGTAAATCATTTCATTGAAGGAAAAAGAGAAAGTTCAAGCCTCATATATGTAAAACACTGTAAACCTGATTGCACTGATGAACCCTACAAGGTGATGTCATATGCAATTCCAGAATTAGTACGGAGAATAGCTAGCAAGTGATCACACAAAAACACATGTAGTGTAGTGTAAAAATGCAAACTCCAAAGTCCAACACAATGGCAATGACATTGCATGTCTATCCAACTCATTCTTCTTTAGCAATGCACCTCTACAGGAAAACAGTGGAGGAAGCAACAGAAGTGAATCTCCAAGCAATAATATAGCTGTGTATTGTAAGCAAAATCTAGTTCAAACAAGATAATGAAGTGAAATATAAATTTCAAATTAGAATAAATAAAATCTGAATGTGAATTCAGCAGAAAGAAGTACCAAAACAAGGCCAAAAGACTTAAATCAGAGCATTGAAACTTTTGGCAGTAACCTTTTTTTGCTACTATTTTGGGGAGATGGGGGATTGGACTTCTAGTAAGAAGGGAATTCACTGGCAACAGGGTTTGCAGAGAAGGGGATGTGTGACTAATGTGTACTTTTAACAATAAAGCAAAATAAAGAAGGACTTGTTTGATTTCTTCTATCATGAAATATATGTACTTGAAGATGAAGAACAAAATGACATCCAAGCTGCAGGAGAATAATATAATAGTCTGCAGCCCGAGTAGGAATTGAAAACTTGAATGAAAAAATTGAAACTTGGCAATGACGTTCCTGTTATCGTTTCTAGAAGAGGGCGTTTGACTTATTATAGTAAAAAGAGAATTTAATTACTGACAACAGGAGCTGCAGAGTAAGGGGTGTGAATTTGTAATTTTTATGATGAAGCAAAATAATGATTAAAAAAAAAAACCATTGGTTTCTTCAGTCATGAAAGATGTACTTCAAGATAAAAGACAATATGACATCCAAGTTGCAAGAGAGTAATATTTTCAATCAGCCATCCAAATAGGCACTGAACCTTACTAGTTCGCCAGGATACCTTAAGCAGGGAGAGAATGGAAACAGGCACTCATTGTGATATGCTAATTTTCTTTAGTTTGTTATTGAGAAGGTTCTAGCATTTATACAAGGTGGCTACACATATAAAGCTGCAAGAACTTACTGTCTGGGGGTTCATTGGCCAATAGGCTTGCAACATATGCTGCTGAAGCATCCAAACCCTCCTTATCATCATTGCCATTTTCAGAAAGTTCACTCACATCAAACCCTAATAATCGCAAAAAAGACACGGTTGATAACCATTGGGTGTTGAAATTTGCCTTTAAAAATTCAGAATGGGAATGGGGATGAAGGTACACGATCACGGCGATTTACATGTTAGAGTCAGCTTTTAGATGGATTATAGTCATTATGCTTTAGTTATCTGCCACCAATAATTGCTTTTCCCTTTCTGTTAAGTAAGATAAGCAATGGATATTAATTAAATACACTGCAGAAAATTGAAGTGGTAGCTGGCTGATCCATGAACAGGAAACTTCCGCCTCAGACTTCAGCTCAGAGATACTGAAAAACCAAGCTTAAATAGTACACTATTTTTTTAACAATAGTGTCAAAAAACAACTCCCCCTTTTTGTTGTTTTAGGAGAACAATATGATTACCCCCCCCCCCAGAATCTTGATCAAGCGCTGGGGTTCAAACTAGGCCCAAATCAAGCTCAAGCTTGAGTTCAACTCCTATTTTAGTAAGTGCGCTAATGATTGAACTTACAAGCAGTTGAAGGAAAGCCTCCAAATAAAGTTATTGGTTGTTGTGGTGCAGTTGGGCAGATCCATTTGATCTGCACGCATATTGGATTAAAGCAGATTAAATCCCTAACCCAAGTATGAAACGACTATTGTGAATAACACCGGTACTTTGGTGAATACTCAAGTACAACACAACATGGACTTACATTTGGGAGGGGAAGGGTCTCCAAGAGACTGGACCAGCTGCAACATAACATGAAAGCAAAGGTGTGAACACACACCTTAGATAAGTGTGATTGCACATTGCATTAAAACCAGCCATGCATACATAGAACAAACCAAAAGTTTCAATGTAGTATAACATCCAAATGGCAGAAGCAATATACAAAAACATACTGTCTCAGTCTCAATATCACCTGCTCAATTGTCACATATGCTGTTCAAATGTTTGGGTTTCATTTACTGTCTTCATATCTAATTCACTTACATTTTTCATTTCTATTAGAAGCATGATTATCTTACTAGAACAACCTTGCTGAACTAACAATGTCCTTCAGACCCCTTGACATTTCAAGAATCAAATTAAGTAACTTACTTAAACGAATAACTTCTAGCCAACACAGTTTGCCTTAAGAATTCAACTTTCTCAATACTTTATGAGTTTGTTTGGCTGAGTTTAATAAACGTACTCAAGTTTATCATAAAGTCGAGTGTGAAAAGAAAAGAAAAAAAGAAAGAAAAGAGCTGTGTTCAGAGAGAGAGAGAAATAAGCAAGCGGTTACAGTTAAGATTTACGTTATTTCACAAGAGTCACAAGTTTAACTTTCAAATGAGCAAAAAGGGCATTAGCTAGGGAGTGAAGGATAAACACAATTGCGCATAAATATATAACAAAATAAAAGTTTGATGAACGGTTCGGGTGTACATCTGAGAAATGCTTGCACATATTGCTGTAGAAAAACAAATATTAAATATCCATCAACACTCACTGCTGGCCTATCAATTGGTGTTTTCCGGTTCTTACATTTTGGTTCGAAATACGTGGAGGCAAAATTAAAAAAAAAAAAAAAAAAAAAAAAGATTGCAAGAGATGCAGAATAATCACATCATAAAATTATGTTGGAAAAGGAAAGGAGCAGTTTGAAATTTCCCTTGGGTGAGCGGAGGCTGGGGAAGGTTGGCAGCAAGATTCTTAAAAATTAAGAACTTGTTCTTTGGAGATTTATCTTTATAAATCAAATTTGGTCAACAAGACAAATTAGTACCCATTTGCGAACTCAGTTTTAATGTGAAATAAAAAAGAGAATGAGTAGGGTTGAATTGTGGATATTTGTGCAATGCACGCGGGTCCTATGAAATATGTGGATGTGAATTGGTTAGAACAATTTTTGTTTAAAAATAGAATTGATTTGCAAATATGGAATTAATATCAACCACATATCTTCCATAAAAAACAAATTTTTACACTTTCCAGTTATCTTTCTTTACATCCCCACCACACATTTTTCCAAAAAATCAACTTTCAATATATCAACTTTATACAAAGCTCTCTAGAGCAAGTCATAAATGGGTAAAAAGTCTTTCTAGTAACCCAAAATGGAAGAAATTTATTTATTTTGACAGTTCTCCATCACTGTCAAACTACATATTTTTTACTTTTAAGCAAAAAGAAAAGGTTAGCTTATAAGCATACCCAAACACATTCTGAAACAAACTTTACTCAGGAATTGTCCATGGCAGATTATTAGATGGAAAAAGTGATCTCTAATAGACTTTCACAATATCAAAGTCAAAGCCCAAAGCTTGTTTCCCACTTATGAGTTAAAAAATGACCTAACTATGCACAAAATAGTCAAAGTTACCATTATGCCCCTAATCCATTGCAACCCACAACATAAGGGTAAACTGGTTTTCTCCTAGCTTTCTGCAAGACACTTAATTGCAGGAGCAATAGCGGGGCCATTCTCAAAAATAATTTTTGAACCAAAAGATTCGATTTTCCTGAAAAGTATCCCTAACAAACAACGTCTTGAATTCTAGCTTAGCCAAACATGCTGTAAAATCTCACTTAATTTCAGATGTTTTACCAAATTGCATGTGTCTAAAGATGGGGTTTAGGCGTCAGCAAAATCCAGACTTGCTTGTTAGCGCTAGATTAAATGCTATTTTATCGAGAGACCACTTACATCAAAGACAAATGTATCTTTCAATATTCTACATTTTCACATGCTTTGAGGATTTTTCAACGCATACAAGTAAAATTTTGCAATTGATGGGAAGTTTACAGGATACAGAAGGTGGAGAGAGGTTTTGAATTCAAAGAGATTCCACAAAAGCATATTAAATTAGTATCTGTATAACCGATGATATTTTTTCTTTTGGATCCAAATAAACTATTTTGGACCCATGCTTTGCATGGAGTTTATCTATACTTGAGCTCTTAATGGTGTTGATGTTAAATTTGTATGTGAGTTGTCAATGCCATTAACCAGTTACTCTAATATTTATGAAAAGAAATTATGATTAAATGCATGTCAGATTCTACACAATAAGTAATAATCTAGATAAAACAAGAAAAAATAATGAACGCCGGTTTTTTTTTTTTTATATTGATGGTCAATCACAATATAACTGAACGTTTCAACTTTGTACCAAGTTTTGAGGTTTGTGATTATATTTTCTTTTCAAATTAGACGAACTAATTGTTGTGAAAACATTAGTTATAATTTGTAATCCATATTTTTATACTGTGGTTATACAGATTTGTAACGTTGAAAAATAGATACATGAAAACACCCACCCAAAAACAGAAAGAAAGAAAAGAAAAAGAAAAAACAAATTTCAAAATAAGCATTAAACTGTGTCACTTTATAGGATCGAATAGGTCAAAAGTTGATATGATAGAAATTAACTGAATTTATTTAGAGAGTAGAGGTTTTATTATTTTAGTATTGATTTGACAAAAAATGGAACTCAGTTTCCATCACCACCTCAGAAAAAAATCTGGTACTCCAGTAGGGTATTCATGGCCAATTAACAACCTACATATAGGATATAGGGCCCCATTTTTACAAGACGTTGGGACCCTTGAACCCACATGACCAAATTGGACAAAAATCAAAATGTTATATTATTTAGGACTTAATTGAACCAATTTAAAAGGATTGAACCTTGGTGAAAAAATGAAAAGGAAAAACTATTACCTTTAATCTTTGAGGCATTTTTATGAACTCTTTTTAGCTCATATTAAATTCTAACTTGACATCTTTGATTTGACACTCATGATGCATATTTTCTTTACTTCAACATGATGCCAGTTTCATCAAAAAATTAGGGCTATTTTTTTAGAAAGGTGAAAATACACAATTATCAAAATATAAATGGAAGATAATGCACATCATTTATGAAAAAGAAATGGGACCCAAAAAAAGGAAAAAGGAAAAAAAAAAGAAAAAAAGAAGCTCATAAAAAAATGGATATCATTACAAAAAAGTGCATTGCTTTGGGGGGGGGGGGGGG